>JAGFNQ010001805.1:787923-876298 GCA_024364735.1 Boesenbergia rotunda | reverse complement strand
ATGCTACGGGAGGGGAAGGAGTGGAAGAGGAGCGACGCGGGATTTGGCTATGGGAAGAGATCAAGAGACGAGAAAAACGAGATTTTTATTGGAAAAGCGATGGAAAGAAAGGAACACAAAAGAAGAAGTCAAAAAGGAGGAACACACTGAATCATACCATGCAACTTAAAACTCTGTCTTGTTGGGAAATTTACGATATAAAAAGGACACTTTAAAAACAAAGGATAAATTTTCATAAACTACCCATATACCAAGTCAATTTTACATATAATCCCCATATAAATTTTTCTTTGTATATAGTCACTGATGGTATTGACAAGATAGTTTGGTGAGTATTATTTGAAAAAAGTTGAATATAAAAGTTAGAAAATTAAGTATGTAAGGTTATATCCACCACATCAATAACTCATATACTCAATTTTTACTCTTTTATACTCAAGTTTCACTCTTTTATACTTAGTTTTCACTGATATATACTCAGTTTTCACTCTTTTATACTCAATCCATCAGGGAGTAAATACAAACAAAAATTTGTGTGAGGAGTGTATGTAAAGATCAAAGGGCTATTGAGGAGTTTTCTATAATTTATCGAAAAACAAATCTCTTGTAGTATAAAAGTATTTTAACTTATCAAAACTCGCTTAAATTTATTAAAATTTATATAACAAGTAATAATTTTGATCAAATTTATTTATTTTAATATATTATAATTGTAACCTGTCTTCAGACACAATAGCGAGGATTCTCCTACAATTAAAAGAACATATATTTATTATGATGAATAGAAAATCTTCAACGCACTCCTATTTATATTACAATCTAAGATTTAAATAAAAAATTATAATTAAAAAAATCATAATTTTAAATTTTCTAAATAAATCTTTATTAAAAAGATACTAACTCAAAACAAGATACAGATAAAAATAAATCATCCCTTATAAATATTAAAAATATCAAAATTAATATAATTATCTAAAAACGAAAATTATCAACTATAATAAAAATATTCCAAAAATGATTTAAACGGTAGAATCATATTTAAAAATTAACCATTATAATTTCACTAATAACAAACATAAATTTTTAAATTTTAGACATATGACCACTAATAAAATTTAATTTTAAATTCCGAATTAAAACTATAGCTTCTAAAATTTAAAAGATCAATTGTATTTCAACCTAGAATTGAGTCTGCATCATAACCACTGCACTTCACGTGGTTAGTAACAACAGCCACAACCATAGTGCTACAAAAGTCTTAATTTTATAATAAAAAAATATTATAGATTGTCCTTTTTAATTTAATTTATATTTTTTTTTCAAAATGATAGTCTAAGAGAATGTCTTACTAAAAATTTTCATCATTAGTCGATGGCACGTAAAAATGGAAATAGACCAAATTAAATTTTTGTCTTAACAGGCTAGGCCTGTATAGTAAAAAAATGATCTGAACCTGGCCTATGGTCTGTTATAGATTTTGTTCTTGATTTAAACCTGGTCTGTTTAATAACCTAGCATGGCCTGCGGCCTGTTTACAAATTCTGTAAGTTAAAACACTTTATACAAGTCAACAGACCAAAGCATTAAACATATTGAAAATCAACATTAACATGTCTTGCATCATACAAGCCTCAAAACATGTCAGACCTACAAATATATGTTGGATATAGTGTGAATGGAAAGGGAGGAAAGAAGCTCATTCGTGAATGGGACTTTAGTCCCACATTAGGACTTTCATGTGAATGGAAAGGGAGGTGGAAAATAAAGAGACTCCATTGTAAATGGGACTTTAGTCCCACATTGGGAGTCTTAAGGTATAATTATTGATTTATATTGTTTCACAAGCATGTTAGTTGTCAACAAATGCAAGGGGAGAGACTCTCTCTCACACGTGGGTGCGCGGGGGGTACAAATCTAGGGCTCGAATTATACTGAACTAAGTGGACTCATGTGCGTGCACGACCTGCGCACGTTGAATGTCCGACCGGTTGGGGCAAAATTTATCCAAACAGATAAACCAACGTTTTGCCAAATTTTTTTCCCTCAAATATAACTGATGCATTAACTATTGATTAATGTAAAATCAGTAACCCCCAGACGTTTGGATCTGGCCGGTTAATTGGCAGTAAATGGCGTTAATTCGGTCGTTGATTACTGTGGAGGTCTAAGCCTATATAAAGAGGTTGTGACCGAGAGCAAAAGATATAGAGAGAAGAAATTATCTTCCGTCTCCTTCTCGACCTCCCTTGATAGCGTTCAGGTACTTTCTCAGTTCGTCACGAGCAACGAGTACTCCGTTGTGCCTGTGGTCCCGCTGTTGTATCCTGAGAGACAAACATCCATCGGAGTCTCGAAGTACCACCGGAGGAGGACAAATCTGTTTCAAGGAAACTGCGTAATACAGGCCTCAGCAACTCTCCAATTCCAGTTCAAGCAGACCGGTTCAAGAGACCCTGGTCGGGAGACGTCCGACTACTGCTCGGGAGACTTGGTCGGGGAGACCTGTTGGCAGACCTGCTCGGGAGACCTGGTCGGGAGATTTTTCTTGGGAATTCCAGCTCGGGAATTCTGCTCGGGAGACTGCAGTCTGCATAAAAGGCAGCTCGGGCCACTCAACAGCTAAGTTGACATTATTTTTTGTAATTTCAATTTATTGTAAACTCTCCGAAAAAGAGTATATCCTCCAACAATCTTGAAACAGATTTTCATTTCTGTTGAGATGGCCACGGAAAGTGTTGCGGTGAAATAGACTCATCACCAGGCCCCCCTCTGCCCCGATTGGGAATGTCCCAATCAACCATGGGGAAAAACCTGAGAAGTTTACTGGGTCGAACTTCAAGAGGTGGCAGCAGAAGATGCTCTTCTACCTGACCACGCTCAATCTGGCTCGGTTCTTGACCGAGGACCCTCCCAAGCATGTTGAGGTTGCTGAGGTGAAGGCTTGGACTCATTCTGAGTACCTATGCCGGAACTACATCGTCAACTATCTGGCCGACTCGCTGTATGCTATGTACAGCACGAAGAGAATGGCTAAGGAGCTATGGGAATCCTTGGACAAGAAATACAAGTCGGAGGATGCAGGGGCCTAGAAATTCATTGTGGACCGATTCCTGGACTACAAGATGGTTGATTCTAAACCAGTGATCAGCCAAGTCCATGAGCTTCAGGTGATCCTACATGAGATCCACTCAGAAGGCATAGTTCTGAGTGAAACCTTCCAGGTAGTTGCAATCATTGAGAAGCTGCCTCCCGGTTGGAAGGATTTCAAGAACTACCTGAAGCACAAACGGAAGGAGATGAATGTGGAGGAACTCGTTGTTAGACTTCGCATCGAAGAAGACAACAAGAGTTCGGAGAGAAATGTGTTCTCTCAGGCTGCTGTAAAAGCCAACGTGGTCGAGCACGGATAAAGCTTGAAATGGAAGAATTCCAAATCTTCCAAGATGGGACCAGAGGAGGCATAACCAAGAAGTTCTCTAGAAAGTGCTACAACTGTGGCCGAGTTGGCCACAAATTTTCGGAATGCAAGAAACTGAAGAAGAAGCAGGAGGTCAACCTGAACGAGAGACCAAAAATGGAAGACCTCTATATCGTGGTCTCCGAATTGAACATGCCTGATGAATCTATATTCAGAGGAAAAACTCTTCCACCCTTAGCCATTTGATAATCAGTTATAAACTAATTCTATAATTTATCTTTCTTCACTTAATCTGAGGTTAGACTATGAGCATAATTATTTTTACCACAATAAATTATTCTTTAAATTTATTAAGTAGAGAAAATCATCTACTTTCAAAATTAGTCGAGGGAAGTTGGAGAACTGGCTTTGGCTGTGTCACAAATGAATAAGAATAGAGAGCTCCGTTATTCTCATAATATAAATAATTAAAAAAAATACTAGGTTGCATATTAGATAATTGTTAAAATAATTTGCAAATGACTTTCAGGCATCCATCTGGAGAAGGTAACAACTAATAATGCAACAAAAAAAGAGCTCCATTATTGCAATAATGAAAGTGCACGTGATGTTCAAAAACTCAATTATTAGTTTGACAAAAGCAAGAAACTACCAAGAATTCAACTTTGTTAGCTAGAAACCCAAACATTTCAGAATAAAACAATATTCAAACATGAATATTAGATATTTCTGATAAAGTCCAATCTTGTCACTGTAATGTATCAGTGTCAACAAGTCATTATCAAATTATTTTTCTTCCTTCAATCATGGTCATAAACTGAAGTTCAATTGGAAGTTCCATCAATAATTTGCTGTCTCAGAATGTCTCAGAATTGAGTTTTATCTGAATGAACAACTGCACACTGCAAATCTCAAAGAAGAAGAACTTGTTCAAAGTTTACATGAAATGTAAATTTCAGATGCTGAGGCTGCATACAGCAGAATCAACTTTACTTACAAACTTGTTAATTTCCCTCCAAATCATAAGCTGATGGAGGAGGAGGTACATTAGTCAGTGTATCAGAAAATGTGCCTAGAAGTAGTTGCTCCAAGGTTCCATCCTCTCTCCTTTTCTTTCTTCTGTTTGTGATGGATTACTCTATCACCATCACCAACCTTACCTGCAGCCATTCTCCTTGACTTCCTCCCGCTGCGGCCTACCGAGATTCGTAGCTTATCAATTCCAGAAAGAGTAGCCCCTGCTCTCATGGACTGAGGCAACTGAGGCCTGATGATCACCTTCTTCTGTAGGCTTCTTCTTAGAATGCTGTTTATCTTCTTATTGCTTCGTCCCTGCTTAAGAATTTCACCTTCAGTAGGATCATCAGTGGCATAGATAGTCCGGGCTTGCAATGGCAATGCTGGTGAGAAATTCATGACATTGGTAAGCATCTGTGGAGGTGTTGGCTTTGTCACAGGAAAGGGAATGAGAGAGTTCCGACGCGATACCGGAGTGATAGGTAAGCCACGAACTGTCGGACAGAGGGATACTCTACTGGCCTTCCTGGGAAATGGCTCTTCAGGAAGCTCTGGCTTGTTCTCCTTGTCCTTAAACTGGCGAAAATGTTTGAAAATGTTGCTGTCATTTGGAGTTGATAGCAAATGCCTGTTGCTGTTGTTTTCAGTGAACGGCCTCAATACACTATCAAATTCTTTATCTATTACTTGTTCTGAGGCATGACAGTTTGTTCTGAGGCATGAACTGCTCTCTTCCTGTTCCTTGTGTTTTTGCTGCAGTTGTTGTTGCAGCTGATGATTTTCAGCAATTCTGTTGTCTACATGCTGCCTCGCCAACTTTCTTTCGATCAATAACTGTGATTCCAACTCTTTAATCTGCTCAAGGAAGTCAATGAGCACTCTCTTTGATGCAACCAAAGAATCATATCATACTTGAAAGAACTGAAAGACAGAAATCTATTGTGTAATAATACTTTTTGGTTTGGAAAATGCTACCTATACTTCTGTTAGCAATTTAGATTGAAGATAGATTGTCAACTAAACTTTGAAAGAATTTTAAGAATGTATTTAGAGAACCAAAATTATAATACAAGTTCATAGATTCATACTTTATCTTGCAGACTTATATTGATCAACTCTTTTGCCTTGTTCTTGACTTCTAGAGATTGGATTGTCTCTTCCATTTTCTTCATTTGTGATTCTTTCTGCTTCATATCCTCCTTGACCTTCCCTAACTAGAAACAGCAACAGGGATTATCAGACTCAAATAGAAATGATAATAAACAAGAGGGCTCTGTAGAGACATAGTTTCCTTTACCATATGTTTGTATCTGGACATTTCACTCATATCAATTTGTCTCTTTGCAAGGCCAAGTTCAATGCCTCTCACTCTGCTTGCAAAGTTTAGAGAACAAAGTGTCTCGCCTAAGTCTTCCTCATTAGGACTAATCTGGACAAACATCATAGTCTTCGAGTCTCCGCCTGATATAGTAATGTCAAAAAAAACCCTCCTAATTATCCGAATCATAAAAGCTTTTAAAAAGTCAAAACAATGGTCTTATTCTAAAAATATCCTTATTCAGGCATTCCATAGCTGTTACAACTGTTACAATAACTAATTATCTTGGTAAAAATACTATACATAGAGCACTTATATATATAAAAACTTAAACATGTTCAAAATTACTTTAAAATTATTATAGCAACCATTCATTAAATAACTGATTGCAAAAGTTGGTGATTATTATAATAATTTTATGATGGTTTTGATCTTTTTTTAAAGCAATGTTGTCAAGTTTAAACAATATTTACCAAGTTAGTGATAGTTTTTTATATAAAAGTGATTTATGTATGATGTTTTTGACCAAGTTGAATTAAAAGGAAAAATAATTTATTTTAACATGTTATATCAGCTACAGTGTAATTGTTACACATTGTTGACTACCACAATAACATTGAATAAGATTTTTTGATATGATAAATATAATGGGACACTTTTTACTTCTCAAAAGTAAGACACTCCGTAGACGATTTTGATAATTAAGAGTGCTCTTTTAATTTTTACCCCTAAAAAATAATAAATTAATAATAAAAACACAGAAATGAAGAATACCTAAGGAGTCTTGCAGCAAGTGTGTCAACTTTGAATTCCTACATAAGTGGGCATTCAAAATATCAGATTATAAAGCTAGAAAGAGGTTAAAACACTAACGTTGGAAGAGAAAAAATCTTCAACAACCTAAATGGAATATGTTGGCTTTTAGTTGCAAGAGCTGAAATGACATTTCCCAATGCAGAAAGGGATTTGTTGATATTTTGTGCTTCTTTCAGCCGCTCTCCTTGAGCATCTGTTTTTGCCACCCTCTCGCTACCGGCAAGATCAATCAGCCACAACTTGCTTCTTGTGCATTCTCCATTCACTAGGTTCTCTCCTTTAATCATCACACAGTGAATGCTGGAAAAAAAAACATTTAGAAAATTTTCTTACATTTATGATTCAAGATGATAAAAGGTCAATTTATCTGGAAAAAGGCAAAAATGATAACCAGTGAGATCGACTGCTATGCTCATTTGCATTAGTTGAGCCAACTGCCCTTGCCTTGCTGCCAGTTTGGAGGACTTCCCAGGCTTCATTCATGTTGGTAACAGGAGCCTCAACCAGTCCAGGAACATGAACTCCTTCGGCTACTTGCTTTACTTCTAGCCTAAATGAAAACAGAAATTTTCGAGATTGTTACACATTTACTATCCTCTTGCAATCCAAGGATAAGTTATGTTTTCTGCTTACTTCTTTGACGCCACACTAGGCTCAGATCCTGAAAGTAACAAATCATGTATCTGCTCATTGTAGACCTCTAACACACTGACAGTGACTTCATAATGATGAAGTCCTTGTCTTTCTCTGATTATTCGAAATATTTCTTCAAGAGTCCTGTAATTGACTCCACGAGCTTCTTCAGTTCCTTCCATTGTGAATGTTTTGCCTGTCCCTGTCTGCCCATAAGCAAATATGCAGACATTATATCCATCCAACACTGATGTTGCAAAGGGTGCAGTCTTCTTAAAAACAACTTCTGCAAGCATGAATACAGTAAGAAATATTTAGTGCAAACAAAATTTGGTGAATGAGCAGATAAAGGTTTGGTGACTACCTTGATCTTCCTCTGGGCTGAACACTGAATCAAATTTGAAGAGCTTAGTGGAAGATACATGGCCTTTGACAAGAAGCCCACCATCTTTTGCATAACCAAAATCAATAACCGAGCTATCCCCTCTGGCTTTTTCCTCCATGTTAAGAGGACGACATCGGCAGAAGACTCTTATGTTTCCTGAGAAACAACTAGATCTAAGAAATGCATTTTGCTCCTTCAATACAAACTACACACATACTCACCTTTCAGTTCTATGATTTTGTTGTATAGTTCTTTCCTTTCATTTGCCTCTTCATTAAACCTGAGCTTGAGGTCTTCATGCTCTTTTTCCAATTTGATATGACGATCCACTAATCCAAGGAAACAAATACACCAAGTAATTTATTTGTTTATCTCATGAATAGGGAAAAAAAAAGGAGTTTCAAATATATTACAGAACCAAACAAATATGTTGGATAAATTAAACTTACAAGTGGATTGGACTGTGGTAGTCATGTGGCCAATATCTACCAGGCACCTCCTAAATTCTAATGCGTTCCCTGTTAGCTTGACATGCTCTTGCTTCAACAACTGTTATATCGACATAGGCTTAATCCCTTAAATACATATAACCAGATAAAATTATAGAGTGAAATCAAAAGACTAATAAAAGAATGCATTACATGAAATTTTTTACTCAAGTTAGCCAGGGACAGAAACCACCTACTCTTCTCCTTCACTTGACCCTCTATCGCAAAAGCTGCATTAGGAAGAAGGAAATGTTATTCATGGGAATCACTTTAGCTAAGTCCATAATTTCAAATAACTAGAATACCTAGGGAGCCAACATGCATTGATTTCTGCATTAACTCCATCTGAAGCTGTTGCAGTGACAACCATGCCTGATGGCATTCTCTATTCTTAAGTTCATTCTCCTTTTTCAGACTCTCCAAAGTTTGTTTGCACTCACTATGCTCATTAAGCCTAAATTGAAACTCTTTCTTGAGTTTCCTACATTGATCACATTCCACCTGGAAAATGAACACTTGGATTCAGTATGGATAGCAGTCAAAACCTTTTCTTTTCAAGCACCAAGGATTCTCTTACCTTTACCAACTTTGATACTTCTGCCTGCTTACCTATTCTCTGAAATGTCTTTCCTGAAATGTGTAACTGTCACATGTAAGAAATAATTTGAATGAAGGAACAAACACTACCTGAAGAGCTCATCAAATTCAACCTGAGGAAGAATCCCGCCTAACTGATATCCCAGACACAATAGGCTGTCCCATTATTCCTTCAAATTTGATCAATAATCCCTCGTCAGAAAGCACAGAAGCTCTCAAATCTGAGAAAATCAGAGGCTGGTTTGAACCAACCTGAACATATATATCTAACCCTGAAAGTACCTGAGACAATTGGGTTATGCATCAGCACAATTGGGTTATCGAAAAAACTATAACAGAGAATGGTACACGCACTTTTTCATTCTGTATAAAGACATCGAAAGTCCTCATGCCTACGGGGCCATCAGTAAATACAATCTCAGCGAAATGGAGGTCGACAAGATAATCTCCCGCCTCAAGTTCAGTAAATTGATACGAGAAATTCCCTAATCGGGCAGATTGGTATATTCCACAGCTTCCATCACCAACCTGAGCATCAGTTTTAATAGTGTCTCCTCCTGAATAAAATTTGTCCACTTCAAAATCAATATCGCCACCAACTACAGACTCATCCAGACATCCGGCGTTTATACTCATCAACGTCTCTTGGACATCTGGAATAACTCCAAGCTCGATTGAGGCTTCAAAGTCACTTACTGTATCACAATTTATGCCTTCTTCTATAGTTTTTCCTTCCATTCTTGACTCCATTTTCAGAACATCAAAGCCTTTTTCAAGGAATAGCTCGACCGGCGCAACATTTTTTCTCTCTCTGGTTCTTCTGATATATTCCGGCGTTTCCAGGATTTCCTCTCTTGAATTTTTTGGGGAATTCGGGCTAGCAGTGTAATCTGGAGAGCTCAGTTTGAATTCAAAACCCTGGTCACCTGCAAAGGTTGCATGAAACCAAAATCACAAAGCTTAAAAAATGGAAAATATTGTTTCCCAGTCCGATCCAAAAGATCAATAAAACCCGACAATGGACAGATCAAGAAAAACCCAACTCTCAACGAATCATGCAACCATAGTGAAATAGGACGAGGCGGAAGTAGATAACTTACTCATATCATCAGCCATCGCCTCGGCTACGCCAAATCCTTCTACCTTCCTAATTAAACACCATGAAATCCTATAAAACAACTGAAAAAAAAAACTTCTTTTCAGCCAAGGCGAGGTATTGTTGATCTCAAAGCGAGGAAAGAAAAACAGAAGAAGATTACGTTCCCACCTCAAGAACACTTTCTTCTCCGAAGAGAAGATACACGAGGAAGCCTTGCTTCAATGCCACCAAAGTCTTTCGAATTAAAGAAGCGAAAGGAACGAAAGATTTTGAAGAGGAGAAGAGGGAACTTGTTCCGAGGTCACAACGATAAAAGAAGCAGCTTTTTGGTTTCGCGAAAATGATCGAACTTAAAAAAAAAAAGCGACGAGAGAGAGAGAGAGAGAGAGAGAGGAGAGAGAGAGAGGGGATAGGAGAAGAATGACCGTTAGCGTTTGAAACGAAAAAACGACTGACATAAATTCGTTCCCCTATATTCTACCTTTCTTTTTGTTGGACGAATTTGTGGGGGCCCACGGACGGGGTGCTACCATAACGTGTGCGGTAAATAAAAATGTCGAGACGTATTTTACCGTTGAAAAATTCATACAGAGACGCATCACAATTTCATACCCGCAGTAATCATCTTTTAGTCAGAGGATATCACGTGGCATATCGGGACTGAGTTTCCGATCAGAAACGGGTATAGTTTAGGTACATTGTTGTATTAGAAGAATATTTCCTGATTTTGAAATTTGAAAACATACTTTAAGAGGAGGACGATGTTTGTAATTAAGTGTGCAATTAAAGCAGGATTAGGATATTAATGCAGTCACGTGTTTTTAGCTCTTTAATTAATCATAGTGCAGGCGTCGATCAGGCCAGGGGTTGACCCGGCCTGCGCCGAACAACCCGATGTGCCCTCGATCATGTCGGGTTAGGCCCGGTTTGGTCCACGAGTTGAACCGGGTAGACTTTTTATAATACTTTATCAATTGAGCAAAAAAATCTTCACCTCCAAAGAAAAAAGATAATTAATCTTAAAAATAAATTATGAAAGAGTAATGAAAGTTTCAAACTAGGTCACATCAATGTGTGCTTGCTACCCTAGGATTTGGTATAGACCTTAATTTAACCTAAGTTGAACATATTTACTAATTAGTAGGTGTCTAATTAAACAAAGTTTAAGGGGCTAATAATCAGTGATTAATTAATCTGTTGTGCGTAATCTGGACTCCAACTAGATGCTTGTAATTTATGCACCTACCCATGCTCAGTCAATCAATATGTCGATCGATCAAGCGTGGTTCGCCTCAAATCTAGCCTGCCAAATTGTGTTGGCGCCAATCGTTTAATTTGACGCGAAAGACTGGTAAACAGGAAGCTTCCAAATCCCCCTTATTTGGTTTCTAATGTAGACGGGTCTAGCTTGCATTCAAGGATTCCTCATCGTTGAACAATAGAAACAAAGACTTCAAAAATGCCTTTTTTTATAAACCATGTAAAAACAGGAGAAATCAACGAATATTTGTCTCTTTCCAGGTCTGTTTACCCAAGTGGACGAAGACAATAGGAACTCGTAGAGATAAAAAGGAAAAGAAAAAAAAAAAGAAAGGAAAGGAAAATTCATAACGAGTAAATTGCCACAAATAGGCCTGTGCAGCCTCGAAGAGCACACTAGAGGTCTCCTTGTAGTTTTTTTTTGGGACGGATAATTGACTAATCTATGATATGTTATTATTATAAAATTTAAAAAGTAATTTCTGATTAATAATCCGGTTTCTATTCTTGTCCGATGCCTTGGTCACTATTTAGATAAGTAATTATCCATAATTTATCATCTTTTTATATAATTTGGAGATAGACCGTGAGTGACTTCTATGATGAATGTTATTATCTTTTTTATCACAAATGGTCTCCTCTACCCTTAGAGCTAGGTGTAATGATAAAAAATTTAGGGGGCGTTTGGTTCAAATTTATTAATCGGAATGGTAATGGGATTCATTGAGGGGTCAATGGGAATGAGAATCATGATTCCATTGGTAGTGTTTGGTTCAAATCCTGGAATGAAAATTATTGTCATTGATGATGTTCGGTTCAGTTTAACTTTAGTAATGGGAATCCATAAAAATGTAGAGAGAGAAAGTAATATAGAAAATATTGAGAAAAAGTAAAAAATAAAGATAAATAAATTATAATAAGAGGGGTAGAGAGAGAAAGTGATATTGAAATTATATAGAGAGAAAACGAGATGAGAGGGTAGAAAGAGAAAGGGATATAGAAAATGTAGAGAGAGAAAGTGATATATGAAATATACAGAAAAAATTATAAATTATGATAAATAAATTATGATAAGAGAGGTAGAGAGAGAAAGTGATTAACAAAATATACAGAGAGAGAATGAGATGAGAAAGATAGAGAGAGAAAGTGATATAACAAATATTGAGAGAGAAAGTGATATAGAAAATATAGAGAAAAATTGATATAGAAAATATCTATAGTGAGAAAATGAGATGAGAGAGGTAGAGAGAGAGTGATATAGAAAATGTAGAGAGAGAAAGTAATATAGAAAATATAGAGAAAAAATAAAAAATAAAGATAGATAAATTATAATAAGAGGGGTAGAGAGAGAAAGTGATATTGAAATTATATAGAGAGAAAGTGAGATGAGAAGGTAGAGAGAGAAAGTGATATAGAAAATGTAGAGAGAGAAAGTGATATATGAAATATACAAAAAATTGATAAATAATGATAAATAAATTATGATAAGAGAGGTAGAGAGAGAAAGTGATTAACAAAATATATAGAGAGAGAATGAGATGACAAAGATAGAGAGAGAAAGTGATATAGAGAATGTAGAGAGAGAAAGTGATATAGAAAATATAGAGAAAAAGTGATGTAGAAAATATAAAAAAAAAAGTGAAAAATTAAGATAGATAAATTATAATATGAGAGGTAGAGAGAGAAAGTAATATTGAAAATAAATAAAGAGAAAATGAGATCAGAAAGGTAGAGAGAGAAAATAATAGAAAATGTAGAGAGAGAGAAAAGAATAACTACGTAGAGAGAAATTTTAAAATGTAGAGAGAGAAAGTAAAATGAGATAATATAAAATGAAATAGTAAAATGAAATATAAAAAATAAAAAAGGAGTGTTTTGGATATATGAAAAGGAAGGAATGATTGAGGAATTTGATTGATGAGGGGGGAGTAGGGAATGAAAATGAGGGAATGATTCCCTTATTTTCATTCCCATTGACACTTACCAAACAGTGTTAATGGGAATGATTACCATCCATTCCCATTCCCTAGTCCCTATTACCCCAAACCAAACGCCCCCTTAGTGTGAAAAAAAATAGAGAGTGTATTTCTTAAATAATCATATTTTAATTTTCACATAAAGTATATCCATGGTGGTAGAAAGGTGATTCGTTTGTGTCCAACGTCTTCGTCAACCCATCCCAGACACAATAAGAATAAGGTAAATTATGAGTGCTACTAGTTTATACAGTGACTAGCATATAAGAGAGGATAATCATTTGTCAAATTTAGCTCTAAGATGTTATGATAGTAACACCTCATACGCTAATTATATTAGGAGCCATCGTACTTTTTTTAATTTATTTGGTACACGAAATGTGAGATTGGATAATTTAAATATCTAATATATATCTCCATGCATAATTTAGTCATGAACTTGCGAGGATGAAATTAGCTCAAAACCACTATGCGCTCGTTGTGCGCTTGAAGTTAGAGAAAAAAAAATTAAAAGAAAATTAAGATCCACTAATAAATGTTGGACAATTTATCAAAGAATGCACGTAACTTTTTGAATTAATCAAAAGATACATGTTACTTTGGTGTTTATCAAAAAAATATATTTTTTCAATACTCTTTCTATTTTATCCTTCTGTCAAATCTGACTTTTATGCATGCAATCTCTTTTTTCTTTTCTCTAGGTATGCAACCTATCTTTTCTTTCCTCTCATATCTTCTCATTCATTCCTTTTTTTCATACATTTTCTTTCTCTTTCCTCTTCTCTTTCTTCTCTCTTTTAGATGAATACATGCATAATATGGAAAAAATATCAGGTCCACGCTGGGCTTGATAATTTTCATATCAGACCTAACGTGCCCCTGATATTTTTCATATTAGGCCCAACGTGGGCTTGATATAAAAGCTGATCGACTTTGATAGGATCGTTGTCGATTGTGACAGCGACGACGACTGGGACGTCGACCAGTTGGGGCTACGGGAGATTTCCGACTAACTTAGTCCAGTGGCACATCGATCCTTCGATGTTATTCTAGCATTGTTCTTGAAGTTCTCTGTTTTTTAATTTTTTTGATCCTGTCGCGAAGTGAGGTGGGCTTCCCAAAAGCGCGATGGTCCTCCGGGGATCACGAACCGTTGAGGCTGGCCGAGAAGCTCGCTGCTGACCTGCAAGGCAGGGACCATTAGACCCCGCTGGGAAAAGTCCCCGGCTAGGCACTTCGACGGTTAAGTCAGCCCTCGAAAGTGGAAAGCAGAAGGAAAGCAATAGAACAGTAAGAATGCACTATTGCGCGTACCTGCGAGATGCGGAGTGAAGAGACTTATATAGCCGGGGAAGCTAACAGCTCCTGCCCCGCCTGCCACCCTTTGTCCCATAGCGAGGACAAGACGTTGCATGCCCAGAGGTGACAGGATACAGTAGTGCATACCGGAATAAGGAAAGGGGCACTGTCAACTTAAATGCTAACGCCGTTCGGCATCACTCGGCCTGACACCAGTGTATGTGGTCGTAGCACGGGGGGACAGGGTATGGCAGGAAGATCAAGACATCAGCGGGATATCCGTCACTTGGGTCAGAATAGTATCAGACCTGCATCGACCCCGTACTGCTTCTGGTAGTCTAGTGTCAGGGAGTGGTTGTTCTGCCTGCCAGGGCCGACTGAGGGCCCCTAAGAAGAGTGCCGACTGGGGGCGTTGAATAGTGAGGTCGATTGAGGGCCTATGAGAGAGGGGTCGACTGAGGGCCTATGAGAGAGGGGTCAACTGAGGGCACTGGATAGTGAGGCCGACTGAGGGCCTATGAGAGAGGTGCCGACTGAGGGCACTGGATAGTGAGGCTGACTGAGGGCTTATGAGAGAGGTGCCGACTGAGGGCACTGGATAGTGAGCCCGACTGAGGGCTTATGAGAGAGGTGCCGACTGAGGGCACTGGATAGTGAGGCCGACTAAGGGCCCAGAAGGACTGTATCGGGTAAAAGCCTCCTCTAGTTCGGGCTTACCCTAGGAGCGTGGGCCGTCACACGTCGGCTGAGAGCCGAACCGAGAGGGGTAATAGATTGGGTTAGGCCTTATCTGTATGCAGAGGATCCCAGGGAGCGTGGGTCGCCACGCGCCCGACTGGGAACCCCCCGAGAGAAGTGTGGGGGCACGCCCATGAGAGAGTCTAGGCGCCTGATCAGGTTGATACTGAGGAGTGTGGGTCGCCACACCCCCAAACGAGGCCACTGAATCGAGCAGTGTGTTACCATATAACTGCTTGTGTCTTTAAGAGGCTTTGAGTTTGAGCGTCCCCGTCCCAGGAGAATCTGGTGATACTGCGTAGGAGTCCTCTTGGACTCGGGATCTTTCTGGGGGCTTTGAACCCCTTAGTCTTGATAATGATCCGGGCCTATCCCTTCACGTTCCCGAGGGGGCTAGGCTAGGCCGCCCGTACGGGCCTTACCTCCCATGGGCTCACGAAGCCCACCAATCTATCTTTTGCTAACGAGGCGCCAGGCTGCCAGGCCAGGCTACACTAAACTGGCCCGGGATCATAAGCATCCCCCTTAAGTCTAATCGAAGGAGGCACATAGTCCGACTGACTGGACCATGATTTTGGCCTGAGCCTGGCGCATTCGAATGGTCTAGCCCTGCTGCCAAGCGTCATGATCGACCCTGAATAGACGACTCGCCCACTGGGTAACCTGTCTCATCGAATGCCCTTTCACCTTCCTACTGCGAAATCATTGCATCTCTTCTTCTTAATTGCAGCCTTGATGACTTGGGACACGAGTCCCCAAGCCATTTGTACTCCGAGTAACGAGAGATATGCCTTCCCTCTTCGTGAATGTTCGACTCACACGTGTGATCTGCCCTTTCGAGAACCATCCGAGCTCGATCAAATGGTTTGGGCACGGTCCCACTCTTTTCCCAGCCTGTCATCGGACGACTGGTATTCTTCGTCGGACCTTATAAATAGGCTTCTTACATCACAATTTCATCATAGTGTTTTACCCTCGCCACCATCTCCCCGCCGCTTTGAGTTCTGCTAGGGTTTCGGCGAGTCTTTCCCTTCCACCTTTCTTCTCCGACGATTCCTTCCTCCGGTTAGTTTCTTCACTCTTTCTTATTTCATGGACTCTCCTTCTGCATCTTCCTCCCCTGCCCTACCTTGGTACTCGGTCATGGTAACTGACCTTACTGATCACGACCTGGAGCAACTCCGGTCGGACTTCTTAATCCCCTTCGACCACCAAACGCGTCTGCCAAAATCAACCGACCGGCCTAACTCGGCCTCTATAGGTTACTTTACCTAGTCTCGGGACCACTTACAGGCCGGTCTTCGCTTCCCTATCCATCCTTTCATCTCCGCTTTCTGCGCATACTTCCGCATTCCCCTACCCCAACTAGCCCTGAATGCCATATGCTTGATGTGTGGCTCGACCATTATCTTCACTTTGCACAAAATTCCCCTGCAACCTGAGTCATTCCATTACTTTTTCTACCCGAAACAACAAGAGCTGGGCGACTTCTTCTTTCAAGCTCGAGCCAAAGCCTCTTTCCTCCTGAAACTCCAATCCTCCAATAAAGGATAGAGAGAATGCTACTTCTTCGTTAAGCCCACCTCGACTCCGAGTTGGCCCACAGCCTGGGTCGAGGAACTTCCTCCCCCCTTGACAAGCGCTACCGCACCTCCGCAGCCTACCAGTCGGCAACATCCGAGCTGGAAGATAGGTACTTCCACGGAGTGCATTTGCTGTAGGAAGAGATTCTTTTCGCCTTCGGTCTCATCCCCATGCCGACTCCACTGTTGCCCTTAGTCGGTAAGGCTTACGATATCTCCTTCAATCATTTTTTAACTCTGACTGAGCTCATGCTACTCTTGCAGTTTCCACGATGCTGGCCGCATCCCTGAAGGCAGACTTTCGACTGGATGATGTCGAGCTGCAAGCTCGGATCGCTGCCGAGCTAGCAGCAAGGGAAGGTGGCTCGGCTGAGGGCACCCCAGCAGCCTCGACTCCGACCAATCTTGAGCAAACGCCCGATGCCTCCGAGGCGGCGCTTCCAACAGCAACTGAACAACCCACCTCCTCCAAACGCCGACAGGTTTCTTCCCCCTCCAAGAGCTCAGGTCATCCTTCTTCCAGCAAACGCTTGGAGAAGAAGAAGAAGAAGAAAACGACTCCCGACTCGGGGGCTCCTCGTACCTCCACTGCCATCATTCCTATTGCTGCCCCAGTTGCCGACCTCTCCGCCATCATATCGGCTATCGACCCCTCCATCTCTTCTGACTCTTCTGATCCGCCGCTGCCTGAGGGGTCGGAGATCCCGCCTACTGAGGAGCAAGTCGACCATCCACTGATGCACCTCCTGGTGCCTATCCGATCGGATTGCCACTTGAAGATGCCGCAGGGCGAGCTACCAGACCGGTATCAAGATCTTTGTATGTATGGGTCGGTGGCCGACCGGTATACACAAGGACTCGAGGAGTCCTATGTTGATGGAGTCTGGCCCTGATTGTTGTTTTGGTGTTGACAACGATTTTAGTTTAGGTTGATGATGATGATGATTATGATTAAGTCCTGATCGAGGATTAGGCATGACTTGGAGGATTCTAGCCTGGAGGGCTAGGTGTTGGAAAATCCTAACCTGGAGGGTTAGGTGTGGAAAATCCTAGCTTGGAGGGCTAGGTGTTGGAAAAGTCTTAATTCGGAAAGGTTGGGTGAAAAGTCCTAGCTTGGAGGGCTAGGTGAAAAGTCCTAACTTGGAGGGTTAGGTGCAAATTTCCATCCTGGAGAATTAGGTGAAAATGTCCTGGCTTGGAGGGTCAGGTGCCTAGCTTAGAGGGCTAGGTTGGATGAAGTTCTAACTCGGAAGGGTTGGGTGAAAAGTCCTAGCTTGGAGGGCTAGGTGAAAAGTCCTAACTTGGAGGGTTAGGTGCAAATTCCCAACTTGGAGGGTTAGATGGAAAACCCTTAGCTTGGAGGGCTAAGGTGGATGGAAACTTAGCTTGGAGGGCTGAGTTTGAGTCTCTAGATCGGTCTGGTGATCGATCTGGGACTTTGGCACGCTGCTCCTTCGTGGATCGGTCTGGTGACCGATCCAGCGATGACTGATCGGTCGGGTGACCGATCAGGGAGCACACAGTGAGGTTGGGAACCTACTGTGCTGCTCCTGATCGATCTGGTGACCGATCAGGGAGTATGCGTTTCACCCATTGACTGGCTCCTGATCGGTCTGGTGACCGATCAGGGAGCAAGCAGTGAGGTTGAGTTCACTTGCTGAACAGCTTCTGATCGGTCTGCTGACCGATCAGGATCACTGTGCAGATCATTCTGGTGAACGATCCAGCTTCGCGGGCTCCTCACTAAGATCGATCAGGACGGTTCCTGATCGATCAGGTGATGACCTGATCGGACTGCTGACCGATCAGGTGACACCCTGATCGGTCAGATGATCGATCATGAGGGTTAGCCTGCGAAACTCAGAAATCGCCTCCTATAAGGGTGGATCGGTCAGGTGAACGATCCACGACCTGGGATCGGTCTGGTGATCGGTCCAGGAGAATCTCAAAGAAATCGCGATTTCTGATTGAGCGTTGGGGATCGATCAGGACGGAGCCTGATCGGTCTGGAACCAGCCTGATCGGTCTGGTGACCGATCAGGAGGCTCTCTGATCGGTCAGGTGACCGATCACTTTAATTCAAACTGCACTGTCAGACGCTCTGATCGCGTCTGAACACAACCGATTCACTGCCACTTTCCTCTAATATTTGATATGCTGCTTGATTTGCTGCTCTAATACTCTGAGTAAGTTTCAGGTGACAGGGGAGGATTCAAACACTCAAGGAGAAGTCAAAGAAAGCATTCCTTGGAGCAGGTTTGTCCCTTTCTCCACACAGGTTGCAATGGCTGGATGCAGGACTGAAGCTGCTAACTGAAGCTTGGCTGAGGGAGCTCAGGAAGTTCAGTTAGGATTCAGTGTAGCTGGCGCGTTGGCAGTGAGGCAGCTGTAGGCTGCTGGAGATGAGATCATCTATTGCTTGGCGGAGAAACAAAAAGGAACGAGAGAAGTAGAGTTCTACAGTTCTTCAGTTTTTGTGCTCTTGAGTTCCTGCGTTTTGCTGCACATCAAGCTTGCGGTTCTTGAGTTCTTGAATCATTCTGAGCAAGCTATTGAGAAGCAATCATCGTTTACTTGAGCGCTAGAAGGAGAAAACAAGAGGCTTGGAGTCCGACAGTGGGAAGACACGAAGAGGGTTCTTGCGTGAGATCGCCACTGGGTGGAGCTCAGGGAAGCTTGCTGTATTTTTGTCCTTGCTAAGTGGTTGAGTAAGATCCTTCTTGTTGTTTCTTTGTGCTCATTCTATATCATTGTTTGAAACACACTGTGGGGAGGTTTCTCCACCGAGAAGGAGGTTGCTTCATATCCGGTGATCACCGGGGCTTGATCTGCCGACGATCAAGGGATCGCCCACCTTAAGGGCACGCCAAGGAGTAGGGGCAAGTTATCCCCGAACCTTGTAAAATCTCCTTGTTAGCGATCTTGCTAATCTTGCTAGTTAGGTTTTAGTTTTAGTTTCTGCAAGTTTGTTTTCCCATACTTCCGCTGTGCTATTAATAACTTCAAGTGCAGAAATTTGATAACTCCTCAAAGAAAAAGTGATTGGCTATATTCACCCCCCCCTCTCTAGCCATCTCGTTCCCAACATCCTACTCTCAGGGGTCTCGTAGTAAGGCCGACTCCTTTTTCCTCAAGGGCACCCAGGTATGCATAGAATTAATCCTGTTTCCCATTGAGTATTTTGTTTCCCGGCCGTAAGGTTTGTGTTCGTTTTGCAGTTCTGGGGGTCATGCCATGGCCTTTCTATGGCACTCCTAACCCAAATCTCGGCCCGGGAAGAGGTCTAGAGGAAGGCGGAACGTCTGGAGACTCAGCTGAAGCATACTCTGCTTGTCTCTGACGAACCTGCCTTGAATGACCTGCAAGCCGAGGTCCAGACCCTTCAGGACCGACTGGCTCCTTCTGAAGAGTAGCTGGAGGCCGCTCACAGCCAGGTTGAGACGACAAACCTAGCTGTATCCCAAACGAACATCAGAATTTCCACCCTGAAGCATAACGAGCGGAAGGCCTGGGCTCTTCAGGCGAAGACCCGGGATGAACTGACCCAAGCGGAGGCTCAGCTACAGGAGGCATCTGCAACCACCGATTCCCTCAAGGCCCAGCTGAAAGCCAAGGACGCAGAGGCCTCGGGTCAGGCACAGAGGGCAGCTGAACTGTCTACTGAGCTCTCCTCCGAGGATCTGACATTGCAAACCCAAAAGGAGGAGCTTGAGCGGCTGATGAAGGAGAAGGTTGAATAGGAGGCAGCTTGGGCAGAGTTGGTGGAGCTGTGCGCTTATAAAGAGGCGGAAGCTGATTGGTTGGAAGCCCATAGGCTCAAGTGCATCAACTCCAAGGCCCATTCCGATCAGATCTCTGAGCGAGTTCGAGCCATGCTGATGCATCAAGCGATCAATATGCTCCGGCAACTCAAACAAGGTGGGTGCATATCCCCCGACATGCCCTCCACAGCCATCCAACTTTAAGATATGTCCAAGGATCTACCCGACATAACCAGCCAGCCTTTTAAGTGAGGGTCGGGCCTCTTGTTTTCTTCTTTCTTCGTATGCAGAGGTGATTGACCACTAATTTTGTAATGTTCCTACCCTTTGAATGCAACTTTTTGACTTTTCCTCTTTGCTCAAGCTTTTTCGAACGCAATTGTCTTTACTTTCAAATGTTAGTGATCTGAGCGTTAGTGGGAGCAGCTCGAGTGAGAGGCCGAATGATTTACTCAGTTCCTGTGGGCCACTGAACCACATGATGGAGCGCTCGAAAACCCCTAAGTGTCTGCCACTCGGGCGAGAATATACTCGGGCTACTGAACCTTGCTGGTGTCCACGCGGAACACTCAAGCGTTATAGCTTTAGACTGTAAGTCCCTCGGGCTAGCTGACTGGGAGCTGGGCAGTGATAACTACCATTTTGTTGATGAAATTAGGCTCTTAAATCCATGTTTTGACCCACTTTTATATGCTTAAGTTTGCATTTACATTAGGTTTCATGAATTACCTCTATTTTAGCTTTTGATTCAAATCATTCTATATTTGAGATATTTTGGCATTGAAATTTGAATCTAATTTTGTAAGCGTCAAATGATCATGGACCTAGATAAGATTGGATCAAACGTGAGTCACAATTGGATCCGGATGAAGATGATCAAGCATCGGATTAATATGAGCCGTCCGATCAAGAAACGGCTAGATCTGGGCCATCCGTCAACTTCTGATCAATCCAAGCTCAAGATAGAGTTAATCAAGTCCATGGATCAAGATCTGAAAGTTTGAACCAAATTAGAGGTCATCCAGCCGTTGGATTGGGCTTAAGAGGAGCCTAAATCGTCCATTCAAAGATCAGAGCAATCTGAGCCATCCGTTGTAGATCTGAACGATCCCAGCTAAGGAGGAGTAGATCAGGACCATTGATCAAGATGTGGAAGGTTTGGTTCAGATCCGAGTAGATCCGACCATCGGATGAGGCCGGAACAATCACAACAGTTCAAATTTAAATGGGATAAGTTTAATTGGGAATTCCCTCCGCCAGTTCTTCGTCATCGCGTCGTCTCCAGATCGCAGTTCTTTCTGTTCTTCAAGTTTTGTTTATCGTTTCTACATCAGTTTTCTTCACAGATCGCGCGACCACATCAAGTTCATTTGCAAGAGTTCAGATCAATGAGGTAGATTTCCAGTTCAGTTTTGCTAATCAGATTCTCGCAGCTGAGAGGAGCTCAGGGGAGGGTTTCGCCGGAGTTCCATTCCATTGATCACTTCCATTTGATCGCGGGGTTTCATCGACTGAAGCTGAAGGATAGTAAGGAGGGGTTCTCCGATGCTGTTCTGAAGGTTTTTGAGTTCGATCGCTTATCGGCGCGTCAAGATGGAGAGTTTGGTGGAAGCGTTTCAGCTACTGACCAATCGTGGTGACCGGACAGAGATGTCTCTGATCGGTCCCGTGACCGATCAGAAGAGGACCTGATCGGTCGGTTGACCGATCAGGAAGGACAATCAATTGCAAACTGATCTTGGAAGTTCTTTTTCATTGATTTTTGAGTTCAGAGGGTTTCTAACTCATCCTTTGTGTGACAGCAAAGGGAAGTCTTGACAAATAGATGATTTGATGTTTAGTTTAGGATAACTTTTGTTTCAAGCAATTGTTTTTTTACATTGCTCTAGTTTGTTTCAATTACACTTCAAGTCAAGTTCTCAAGTATTGTTTCATTCTAGTTTTTAATTCCTGCAATTAGTTTCTTGCAATCAGTTTCCTGCAATTAATTCTTGAATTTCAATTCCATTGTTTGAATTCATTTGATCAATTGTTAAATAGGTTAAGTTTAGTTCCCGCAATTTCCTAATTCATTTCTGTTTAGTTCAGTCTATTTCGTTCCAAATTGTTATTTCATCTCTTATCGCAAAAACCCCCATTTTATTAGAAAACCCAAAACATTTAACGACAACAACTTTCAAGCTTGAATTAAACATTCACAACTAGTCCTTGGAAAAATACAACTTGAGGCCCCTGTACTACTCATTTTAACTTTGTGAGTTAGGGTTTTCAATTTATAAATATCTAAATTTGAGGCTCATTCGTGACACTAGCAATTGGGTCCATCAAATTTTTGGCGCCATTATCGGGGACTAACTAGTTGAGTTTGTTTGATTTGAGCTTGTATTTATTTTCATATTTTCATATTCTTTGATTCCATTTTATTTGCTCTATCTTTCTATATATGTTTGCTGCCATTTCTTTGTTTGTTTTATGATCAGGACTATAGGTGGAGAGTTTCAGAGCTAGAAAGAAGAAAATCAAGGAAGAGTTTAGAAGTTATTGAAAATTTTTCTACTCATTCAAGCAATCCATGGCAGAATGTCAATATTTTTAGAATTGTCAACATCAGTTTCAGAATTTTCAGCAACCCTATTCTCAATTCTAGAATTTTCAGCAAGATAATCAGTCTTTTCAACCATTCCAGCAACCTTATCAACAATTTCACCAACCAAATCAACAGATTCAGCAAAACCAACCTCTGAATCAGCCACAACAACAGTTGTAGCAGAATTTCCAATATTTTCAACAACAATTTCATTATGATCAGCAAGACTTTCAACCTTCACAGCAAGAATTCCAACCATACAATCAAAATTTTCATTTTCAACCATTCCAGCAGAATTCTCAGTTTCAAAATTTTCAGCCTTTCAACCAACATTTTCAGCAAGCAGATCAGCAGTTTTAGAACCACAATTTCCAGCAACAACCACCTTGTTATCAAACCAGTTTTTAGCGATTTCAACAATCCAGTTGCTCATTTGATCAGCCCCAACAACTTCATTTTCAGAGTTCACAGCTTACTTATAAATTTCAGCAATCTTATGCTACATTTCAACACCAACAAGAGTCCTATATGAATCAAGAAGGCTGTGGAGATTCTAGTGAGTTTGATCAACACCAACAAATGCTTGAGGAGATTATGCAACAGATCATATAACAACAGCAAATTCTTCTACAACAAGGGCAACAAAAGGATGAATCCACTCTTCAAGACATTGAAAGACGCATTGAACAATTAGTTAGTGGAATGAATCAAATGCAAGCCCAAGGATCAAGCCAATTACCTTCTCAAGCTACTCTTAATCCTAAGGGGAATGATTGTGCAATAACTTTGAGGAGTGGGGAAATTGTTTCAAGTCTTAATGTTCAAAGTGCCAATTTTTCTGAAAAATTTCCAGCATCTTATTTTCCAACTCAGATCAGCCCCGAAACGGTTTCTACATCAATTGAAAGTGACCCTAGTTCAAGCCTAAGTACTTCTTCTATTGATCTTGCAATTTTGGTAGAAGAAGAAGAAGAAATCAGTAAAATTAGGGTACCTACAGTAGCTATACCTACCGAAATCCCTACTCAAAACTTATTTCCGAATATTTCAGCCTACATGGAGGAACCAAGGGTCCCTTTACCCTTCCCACAGCATCCCAGAGAGGATCCTTCTATCATTAGCATGGTATTTCAAATGAGGTTGTTGAGGCAGAGTTATTTGATGATAGAGTTTCATTTGATATTCAGAGAGGATGTCTAAGCTCAGAGGAAGCAGAGGAGGTATTAGCTACAGAGGCAGCTGAGTTGGATGTTGTATCTGATTCATTTTTTGTTACAGATGATTCTATAGGTGTAGGGGATTGCACGGAGCCCCAGGGATCACCTATATTGATTGAGATGTCTTCAGAGGATAGGTTTGAGAATGTAGGGGGTTGCACTGAGCCCCAGGGACCACCCATACCTACTAGACAGTCATTAGCTATAGAGATATTGGAGGAGATTGATAGTAAAGCTTGTGACAGTCTTGAATTCAATTTTGAAGCTCTACAGGACTCTTCTAGACTTTCATTTTGTGATGTTATAGTTGTTGTTGATCCTAACTTTTCTAATATGGTTGTTGCAGATATTGTTGATGAAGCATGCGTTGGAGATGATTCTATAGGTGTAGGGGATTGCACTGAACTCCAGCGATCACCAACATTGATTGATATATCAAAAGATTCAGAGGATAAGTATGAAAGTGTAGGGATTTGCATGGTGGAAGCAAGAACCCAAGAATCACCTATCTTAGCTGAATGTCCACCAGAACCTGAGATTGAAGTGGAGCCTTTACATGACCAGGAGGAGGCCATAGTCACATCTACTCTTATAGAACCTTCAGGTATTTTTCAGCACGACAAGGTAAGTATTTCTCTCAATTTTTCAGAAAATCTCATAGAGGTACCTAATGTTGATTTTGTTGGCCTTGATACTATTGATTTTATTGGTTGTGATGAATCTCTTGATACATTCTTTGTAGAGGATAATTTTTCAGAAAATCTCATAGAGGTACCTAAGGTTGATTTTGTTAGTTGTGATGCATTTCATGATACATCTTATGTAGAGATTGGTTGTGACAAACTAATAGAGGTACCTAATATTGATTTTGTTGGTTGTGACACATTTCTTGACACATTCTATGTAGAGATTGTTTGTATTTCATTTATTTCTTACCCTGCATGCGTGCGGGAGGTATTTTCGTTTCATGGTTTTGTAGGATCCCGTAGGCTTCTCGAGTGGGTACTCAAACTTAATAGCTTCCAACCTCCCGGAAGGACTTCTAAAGAGCATGTAGTGGGAGGGGTTGAGTTTACTTTGACTTGTAACTATTTACCCCAAGAATGGATTTTGAACCTTAATCGTCTTCGACCACCGGAACATGCTTATGCGAAATTGATAAGGGAGAAAGTTGTGCATTATGAGATTGATCATGTGAGAATAGTTCTCCTAAGATGGATACTCCGTGCTCTTTATCCAATTTGAAGGGGAGTTTTTATTTTTCTTACACTCTTATTTCATTGTGAATATCATTTTTAAGTTTCTAGCAATAAATCTTTCTTTTAAAGTGAGTTCTTGCTAATAAATGCTTAGGTAGCGTAGAATGAATAAAAAATCATTGTAGATATCATTTTATCCTTTTTGACACCTTACTTCTTGCATGATTTGGAATAGATGTATCCATTTGGATTTTCTCTATATCATTTTAGAGTCCCTTGAAAGCAAATTAAATTTGGTTGTTAAAACTTAGGATTTGAGCCAATGGATGAAAATTCTTGGATGCTTGAGTACTACTTAGTTATGAACTCTAGATTGATGACTTGAGATGAATTCTTTTTACCTAGTGAGGATTAGCCTAATTTTTGTGATACACACATGTGATTGTACTCTAGAACTTGCTTAGGTTCTTTCAAAACTATATTTCTATGATTAGACCACATTTATAGAGGTGAATCACTTTCTTTCCTTTTCATATCAATTCTTGCAACATTCCTTTTTGATACACTCTTTAGTCTATTTTTCCTTTCTCTAATTTTCATGTTCATAATAATATCTTCCATGGACTTGATTGCTTTTGATGTTTCTTGATGTTACTTTGCCCGAGACGGACAAAATTTTAAGTGTGGGGGAGTGCATTTGGCAATATACAAGCAAATGTGCCAACTTGTAACTATTGTGTATGAAGAGTGAGTTGCAAGAATTGACAAATGGGAAGTTAACTCAAATTAGAGATGGATGAAATCAGACGTGAGGATTTTGGCATTGAAATTGACAGTTTTAGAAATGAAACTTCAGCAAGCAATTGAAGAGAACAAGGATCTTAAAAATCTGCAAACTTTATTAGCAAGTGTTAAAGAGGATGTTTTTGATGCTCCTACAACCTTACATTCATGCAAGGAAAAGCCATCAAAAGGAGATAGAGTGCTAGAAGTTAGAAAAATCAGAAATGGAGGATTGAGAAGTTGGAGCAGCAGCTGAACAATTGAAAAAAAATCTTGGCTGCACGAAATAGAAAAACAAAATAGCAACAAAAGAAAAGGAAAAAAAATAAAAATAAAAAGAGAATGAAGTGGACTTTGGAGTTGGATTAAGCCTCTGAATTACAAGAATTGATAAAAAATGATAGTTGAATTGGAAGAGTTAGCTACTGGTTGATGAAGGAGGAAAATCGGGCAGAAGATAGTTCAGAATTTTACAGTTTCAACTACTGATCAGACCCTGATCGGTCACCAGTCCGATCAGGTAGGTGTCTGATCGGTCTGATGACCGATCAGTAGGAGCTCAGTCCGATCAATAGATTGCCAGAACGATCAGGTGAAGTCTGATCGGTCTCTTGACCGATCAACAGAGTTGGCACGCCAAATTCAGTGATTAAAGAGTAATTGTTTGTTCCTTACTCAATTTTAAGCTCTGAATTCATGAGAAGATCATCAAAGGGGCAAAGTTCATCTAGTTACAATTTTGAGTATCTAAGTCTCCCACTTTCTCTACATTTTCATATTTTCTTATCATGCTATATTTCTTTTCCATATTTCCTTATCATGCCATATTTCTTTACTTTCTTTATCATGATTCATAAGTATCAAAGTTCATTTAACTTCTATTTCATTTCTATCATTTCATATATCTTCTTAACTTGCTCCCATAAGCTTTTATAGGTGTGGATCCAAATCAATAATGATAGTGGAGAGTAGAACATAAGCAAGCTTATGGTAGTGCAAGAATCATGGAAGTGTGTGAGTGAGCTCCACTTTTATGAAAAATGTAGAACTTCGGAAGAGAGCCACTTTAAAAATTTTCCTCGAGAGGTTTGTGTGTTTAGTTCATCTTATTGAGTCATGAAGGATGAAGTATACTAAGTTGTTGATTTAAGGACAAGATACTAGTCCATTTGAGTTTAGATTTTTGAGAATTGACAACCCTAGGTAATTTCCTTTTAATTGCTTCTAACTATGATTGAGAATAATCTAGGGGTACATGTTTAGTTAGTTGTGCGAGACGCCCAAGAGTAAGTGTGGGGGAGTTGATAACTACCATTTTGTTGATGAAATTAGGCTCTTAAATCCATGTTTTGATCCACTTTTATATGCTTAAGTTTGCATTTACATTAGGTTTCATGAATTACCTCTATTTTAGCTTTTGATTCAAATCTTTCTATATTTGAAATATTTTGGCACTAAAATTTGAATCTAATTTTGTAGGCCTCAAATGATCATGGACCTAGATTAGAGTGGATCAAACGTGAGTCAGAATTGGATCTGGATGAAGATGATCAAATATCGGATTAATATGAGCGGTCCGATCAAGAAACGGCTAGATCTGAGCCATCCGTCAACTTCTGATCAATCCAAGCTCAAGATAGAGTTATCAAGTTCATGGATCAAGATCTGAAAGTTTGAACCAAATTAGAGGTCATCCAGCCGTTGGATCGGGCTTAAGAGGAGCCTAAATCGTCCATTCAAAGATCAGAGCAATCTGAGCCATCCGTTGCAGATCTGAGCGATCCCAGCTGAGGAGGAGTAGATCAGGACCATTGATCAAGATCTGGAAGGTTTGGTTCAGATCCGAGTAGATCCGACCATCGGATGAGGCCAGAACAATCACAGCCGTTCAAATTTAAATGGGATAAGTTTAATTGGGAATTCGCTCCGCCAGTTCTTCGTCGTTGCGTCATCGCCAGATCACAGTTCTTTCTGTTCTTCGAGTTTTGTTTATCGTTTCCGCATCAATTTTCTTCACAGATTGCGCGACCACATCAAGTTCATTTGCAAGAGTTCAGATCAATGAAGTAGATTTCCAGTTCAGTTTTGCTAATCAGATTCTCGCAGCTGAGAGGAGCTCAGGGGAGGGTTTCGTCGGAGTTCCATTCCATTGATCACTTCCATTTGATCGCGGGTTTTCATATACTGAAGCTGAAGGATAGTAAGGAGGGGTTCTCCGATGCTGTTGTAAAGGTTTTTGAGTTGGATCACTTATCAGCGCGTCAAGATGGAGAGTTTGGTGGAAGCGTTTCAGCTACTGACCGATCGTGGTGATCAGACAAAGATGTCTCTGATCAGTCCCGTGACCGATCAGAAGAGGACCTGATCGGTCGGTTGACCGATCAGGAAGGACAGCCAATTGCAAACTGATCTTGGGAGTTCTTTTTCATTGGTTTTTGAGTTCAAAGGGTTTCTAACTCATCCTTTGTGTGACGGCAAAGGGAAGTCTTGACAAATAGATGATTTGATGTTTAATTTAGGATAACTTTTGTTCCAAGCACTTATTTTCTTTATATTGCTCTAGTTTGTTCCAATTACACTTCAAGTCAAGTTCTCAAGTATTGTTTCATTCTAGTTTTTAATTCCTGCAATTAGTTTCTTGCAATCAGTTTCCTGCAATTAATTCTTGAATTTCAATTCCATTGTTTGAATTCAATTGCGCAGTTATTAAATAGGTTAAGTTTAGTTCCCGCAATTTCCTAATTCATTTCTGTTTAGTTCAGTCTATTTCGTTCCAAATTGTTATTTCATCTCTTATCGCAAAAACCCCCATTTTATTAGAAAACCCAAAACATTTAACGACAACAACTTTCAAGCTTGAATTAAACATTCATAACTAGTCCTTGGAAAAATATAACTTGAGGCCCCTGTACTACTCATTTTAACTTTGTGAGCTAGGGTTTTCAATATATAAATATCTAAATTTGAGGCTCATTTGTGACACTAGCAATTGGGTCCATCAGGCAGTCGGTTAATGAAATCTTACAGGCTCATTCACTGATAAATCATACTGAGAGATGAGCTCTTCCATCGGTTAGCGCTTGGGGAGCGTGAGTCTCTATGCGTCTGATTGGGACTTGTACCCAGGGATCTGCAGGAGCTTGCCTGTTTGTGAGGATTTGGCCGCTTGGTCGAGTCAGGCCCGGGGAGCGTGGGCTACCACGTATCCGACCGGGACCTAAACCAAGGGATTTGTGGGAGCTTGCCCGTCTGTGAGGATTTGGCCATTTGGTCAAGTTAGGCCCGGGAAGCGTGGGTCGCCACGTGTCCAACCGGGACCCAAACCAAGGGTTTTGCGGGAGCTTGACCGTCTGTGAGGACTTGGTCAAGTTAGGCTTGGGGAGCGTGGGCCGCCACGCCTACGTGTCCACTTGGTCAAGTTAGGCTCGGGGAGCGTGGGCCGCCACGCCTTTGACCGGGACCCGAACCAAGGGATTTGCGGTTTACCAAGGGTCTGGATTAGGTTAGCCCCTTTCGCCTCGGTCGTCCAACCGACCAGCTTATGTCTTTTCGATCGTCATATCGGGCTGATTCGTATCCCGCTTTCTGGCGACTGCATTAATTGACGAGTGGATGTGTCGCTGGGTGAATGACGTATCGGGCAGCGAAACGTCAATCACCGGTCATTGGTGCCTTCGGGCGGCGAACCGTCTGTCGCCGGTAGCATGCTTACATCCCGCCAGACCTCGAGTGTAACACCCCAATTTTTACAATTTGAATACCTGGGGAATTGTTTAAAGTTCGGGACGAACTTTCTATAAGAGGGGGAGGATTGTAACACCCCAAAATTTGTCAATGTAAAATCATGACAATGTATGAAAATGGTTATAATGAAATGATATAAATTTCATGCAATCGCATGTTATGAAATGTCATGAAATACATGAAATATCATATTCATGAAATATTATTATCATGAAATGTTATGTGAATAATATTTATAAAATATTATGTAAATAATGTTATGAATTCAGGAAAAATATTAGGAAATATTATGAATTCATAAACATGAAATATTATGAAATTTCATGATGGACTTGGCTTAATGGGCTTTGATATGGATTAGTGCAAAAGGTGATAAAAAGGAGGGAGCAAGGATTGAACCTTGAACCTCCTAGTTGCACTCTCCATGTCTTAACCACTACACCAAGCATTGTTTCTTGTTGAGAGAATAAGGAACATGCTTGTTAAGTGGGTAAGAGTGAAGAGACATGTCTTTTCATGAGAAAAGTATAAATATGGGAAGTTGGAGTAACTTCCTTTTTCTTCTCTTCTTCTTCTTCCTTCTCCACCGAAACCACCATCTTCTTCTTCTCTTCTTCCATTTTCGAAACCAACCTCCTAGGGTTCTAACTCTAGGGCAATTACAAGGAGGAAAGCCAAGTGTCTTTACCTTCTACCAAGACCAAGGAGTCTTAGAGAAAAAGTTGGAAGAAAAAGGTTTTCACATACCCTTCAAGTGTAGGGTACCCTACGGTTTAAAGAAATTCCAGCGCAAGGATGTAAGTATCCTCTCGCCTGCGGTATAATTGTTATTGAATGTGTGCTTGTTTCATCCTTTTGAAAATTCACAAGAACTTCCCTAGTGGAAGTTTCGGCCACTTCTTGTAAGGGGGTCCAAGAGAAGGTTTTTGATCATACTTTGATGCATGTTAGTACCCCTAGGAACTTTATACTCATATGTGATGTTTCCAAATTTTTGGAAGGACAAAAAGTAGGGTTTGTTACCCTACAAGGTTTCGGCCACCACCCATTCATGGGTCTTGGTCACTTTTTATTACATGGAAAGATTCCTTGAAATTTAGGGTATGCTTATATGTTGTTTCCCTTCATGTTGTAATACCAAAAATTGGGATTTGCACCCTTATAAGTTTCGGCCAAGCATGATAGAAATTAGGGTTTGGGGATTTTATGATTTTCTATAATGGATTCATGCTTAGGAATGTAGATCAAGTGTTTGAATATATGTTTGTATGAATATTTGATACTCCTACCCTATGAAACTAGGGTTAGGGTTTAGATGGGTTTCGGCCAAGACCTAGGAATTAGGGTTAGTGGATGCTAACCCCACTTTGAGGGTTAAACCATGTTTAAATTGTTCACATGAAATATACTAGAGGTGTTTGTAAGAAGGTTTGAAGGAATGCTTGATTTGAAAACCAAACTCCTTTACTTGTGAGTTTCGGCCAACCCTAGCTCTAGGGTTAGGAAGTACCTAATGAAACCATGAAGCATGCTACACTTATATGATGTGTGTATAAATTATGTGACCTATCTTGTTAGGTATAAAAGCATGCCTTATAGCCCACGGGGCACTCTTATGACATGAGCATGATGTGATTGAGATGTGTTTGATAATATGCTTAAAAAGGGTTACTCTATTGAAACTGGGATCAAGAGCACCCGAATGTGTGGTGTGTCCCTAGGGGATCAAGAGCACCCGAATGTGTGGTGTGTCCCTTTGAGAAGTGATTAAGAGTACCTTAGGCATATACATATATGAGTAATTGAATGATAAATTACTTTACTTTGAAAAGTTGTGTACCCGACTCGGAAGGGGGTCGTTAAACAAATCCAATGTGCATGTTAACTGAAGGTCATGGCATTGGTAGGACGGAAGGGTCCTGCTCTAATTAGATTGGTGGCTCGCTACCCCAATTTATTAGGGAACGCGCATGATGTGGTACTACAACTGGGCCCTGGAGATATTGTATTTTCAAGTACTTACCATTATGGAACTGTTTTGAAAAACATATTATTTTCTCATTGTGAGATAATCTTGTTCTGTAAAGTACTTAGAGATATTTGATGTGATGTTTATGATGCTTGATGATGTTTATGATGCTTGATGAGATGCTTACGATGCTGATAATCGTGTTCTATCTTGATTACTGAGTACATGATATGATGTATCGATATGGTTTTTGCGAGTAGGCCCGGATTCTTACTAAGCATGTTTTGCTTACTAGTTCCTGTTATTTTTCTTATGCTGCAGATAGCGGTAAGAAATACTCGAACTAAAGGAAGAGGCAGAGGGAAGGCTAGAGGATGTGTGTGGTGATGGCTCGGGAAAGAACGAAAGATTCTATCTACCTTGTTTTGTCTAGAATCTAAACTGCTTCCAATAATTGCTATTGAAATTGTATTGCTATACTCTGAATGGGTGATGATCATGACTACACTACTGCAGGATAATACTATCATTAATGTTTAAATTTTGTAGAATGCATGCTAAGTAAAATGCTAGCTATTTACTAGTTTCTGTTTCTTATGAATGCCTCTTTTGCATGTATCTAAGACTAGATAACTCTTGCTATATTCCTATGTTTTATCTTGTTCAAACCATGTTTATTCCATGCTATAGTGTGTTACATGATCTTCCTATTAGGTTGTAAATGCATGTAGATATAAAAGAAATGAAAAACCATGCTTGGTAAATTAGTCTTCAATAGGCATGCCTACTACATTTCTTGTATGTAACTGTTTTGTTTGGATATACATGCTTAACATGATTGTATGATATGAGTGTATGGACCCGTAACCCCGCCTTTAGGGTAGATATAAGGTCGGGCGTTACAAGTTGGTATCAGAGCAGTTTTCCCCTCCATCACACACACATCAAGCTTCCTCCTGCCGCTTCCAAGTAAGAAATCCTAACTCGCTTATATTATTTCATGTACAGTAATGATATTGATAGAGATGATTTATGCTTGCATAAAATGGAGATGATAATACTTGCATAACAAATGAAGATAGAATGAATGTTTATGTAGTCATTTTGCGCCTGTATGATAGGCAATGACTAGAAATTGTGAGATATGTGAATATATGGATTCATAATAACCTAGAATTTGGGGTCAGAGGGTGGTTACATATAGTAATCACTAGGGTAAACCACACCGATTAGGTGTGTGTTTTCCTCTGTATATATTTGCGAATTGAGAAAGGAATGGTTTTGTACTAACCATGTCTTTTTTTTCCAATTCCAGATGTTGCATGAGGACTACCCTGAGAGATGCCGCGAGCTGCTGGAGCAGATAGAGACGGTTAGGGATTGGCCGACTCTGGGGATTCAGGGCACCATAGGATTCCTGGACCGGCTCTTCTGGAAACTGGAGCGGGAAGGGTTTCCAGCCACGGACGATCATAGGATCGGAGCTTTACTTCGTTCCTTGCCCAACCGGGCAAGAGAGGTGGCGCATCAGATCTGGGGACAGCACAGATGCCGTATCCCCTATACGGAGTTGTGCAGACAGCTCCTCCGCCATGAGTTCCCAGCAGATCTGGGAGACTCGGAGGAGGACTCCGAGTCGTCCGAGGAGGACTCCGAGCCGTCCGAGGAGGACTCCGAGCCGTTTGAGGAGGACCCTGAGCCGGTTGAGGAGGATCCCGAGCCCTTTGAGGAGGATCTTGAGCCCGTGGAGGAGGATCCTGAGCCCGTCGAGGAGGATCCTGAGGCCTTCGGGGAAGACCCCGAACTCTTCGAGGAGGATCCAGAGCTGCTGGGGATGTTCGAGGAAGACCTCGAAGCGGACGAGGAGATTCTCGAGATTGAAGATGAGGACCCGATGGGGACAGTTGAGGATCCTGAGGCGGGCCAGAGGGTGATGAGCGAGGAGATAGTAGGTGTCGCTATGTTATTCTTTATGTTGGGCATCACGGCAGCCCGTCTCGCTCACTGAGTGGACTAGTTGTATGTGAACTTATAAGAATGAATAAAATAAATTTCGGTTGGTATAATAATAAAATCTCATTTATCCGATATTGATTATGCGACACAGAAGGACGGGTCGATGCGTATGTGTATCGACTATCGGGCATTAAACAATGTGACCATAAAGAACAAGTACCCTCTACCCAGGATAGATGACCTGTTCGATCAGTTGAAGGGAGCTACGGTTTTCTCTAAGATTGATCTGAGGTCTGGTTATCACCAAGTCCGGGTGAAAAATGAGGATATACCCAAAACTGCTTTCCGGACGAGATACGGACATTATGAGTTCGTAGTGATGCCGTTTGGAGTTACTAATGCTCCGGCAATATTCATGGACCTTATGAATCGGATTTTCTCGGCATTTCTCGACAGATTTGTGATCGTCTTCATTGACGACATCCTTATTTATTCAAGGACTTCCGAAGAGCATGCAGAGCACCTGAGTATAGTATTACAGATTCTTCAGAAGGAACAACTGTATGCTAAATTTTCGAAATGTGAGTTCTGGCTGAATCAAGTATCATTCTTGGGTCATATCATCTCCAAGGACGGAGTGATGGTCGACCCAATCAAAATTGAGGCCATAAGTAACTGGTCCAGACCCAAGAATGCAAGCGAGGTCAGAAGCTTTCTGGGGCTAGCAGGCTATTACAGAAAATTCGTAGAGAATTTCTCTCGGATTGCAGCCCCTATGACAGCTCTTACAAAGAAAGATAAGAAATATACCTGGACTGAGGAATGTGAGAAGAGTTTCTCTGAACTGAAAAGGAGGCTGACTAGCGCTCCTATATTGACTCTTCCTGAAAGTGATACGGGTTTCGATATGTACAGCGACGCATCCAAACTGGGACTCGGAGCTGTACTTATGCAAAATGGGAAGGTAATTGCCTATGCCTCTAGACAATTAAAGGACCATGAAAAGAATTATCCTACCCATGATTTGGAATTAGCAGCGGTGGTCTTTGCGCTGAAAACATGGAGGCATTATTTATATGGTGCTCAGTGCAAGGTCTTTACTGATCACCAGAGTCTGCGGTATTTCTTCACCCAGAAAGACCTGAATATGCGACAACGCCGATGGCTCGAATTGGTCAAGGATTATGATTGTGAGATCCTGTACCATCCGGGAAAAGCCAACAGGGTAGCCGATGCTCTTAGTAGAAAATCATGTGCTACTTTAATATCTTTGTCGGCTTTGTCACAACCCTTAGGGAAAGAGATTATGGATTTCGGAATCGAGATTATATCGGGGCAGCTTTCTACTCTACAGATTGCGCCGACATTATTTGATGGTATTCTGGAGAAGCAGAATCTTGATCCGAGTCTTCAGAGAATCAAGCAAGAGATTCTCGAGGGCAAGGACGAGGGATTCCGGATTTTCGAGAGCGGAGTTTTATATCTCCGGGATCGGTTATGCGTTCCCGACGACTCCGACTTACGGACGAGGATACTCGAGGAAGCTCACGGCACACCTTATGCGATGCATCCTGGGTCTACCAAGATGTATCAAGATCTGAAGGGCAAATTTTGGTGGTCCGGCATGAAGAAAGATGTAGCCCATTATATCAGTATGTGTTTGACCTGCCAGAGGGTCAAGGCAGAACACCAGAGGCCTGGAGGAGTTTTGCAACCCCTGTCTATCCCCGAGTGGAAATGGGAAGACATCTCCATGGATTTCATCTCTGGGCTACCTAGAACGACGAATGGACATGATGGCATATGGGTTATAGTGGACCGACTGACCAAGTCCGCGCATTTTCTGGCTATCAGGATGACTTATTCAGTTGAGCAGCTGGCGCAACTGTACGTCAAGGAAATTATCCGACTACACGGAGTTCCCAAGACCATTATCTCTGATAGGGATGGTCGATTTACTTCTGATTTTTGGGGACACGTGCAGAAGGCCCTTGGCACGAAGCTGAAGTTCAGTACAGCCTTTCACCCCCAGACTGACGGGCAGACTGAACGAGTAAACCAGATACTAGAAGATATGTTACGAGCTTGCGCCTTGGACTTCAAGGGAAGCTGGTGTCGATACCTGAGCCTGGCAGAGTTTGCTTATAACAACAGTTATCAGGCTACTATCGGGATGGCACCATACGAAGCACTGTACGGAAGGAAATGCAGATCTCCTTTATGCTGGCATGAGAGTGGTGAAAAGAGGGAGATGGGACTCCAGACCGATATTATTGATGAGACCACTCAGGCTATAAAGAATATCCGCCAGAGGATAGAGACTGCTCAGAGTCGGCAAAAGAGCTACGCTGATAAACGACGTCGACCGCTCGAGTTCGAGGTTGGGGATTCGGTATTCTTGAAGGTAGCCCCTATGAAAGGGGTGATGAGATTCGGAAAGAAGGGGAAATTGAGTCCGCGATACGTGGGACCCTACCAGATTTTGAGACGAGTAGGCAAGGTAGCCTACGAGCTGGAGCTACCGCCAGAAATGGCGGCTATCCACAACGTCTTCCATGTGTCGATGCTCAAGAAGTGTACCCCTGATGTGAGTCAAATGATAGAACCCCCGCCAGTGCAAGAACAGGAGAGTCTTAGTTCCGAACGCCGCCCGATCCAGATCCTCGATCGGGAAGTTAAAAGGCTAAGGAACAAGGAAATACCCTTAGTGAAAGTTCTGTGGCGGAACAAGCAGTTCGAAGAAGCCACCTGGGAACAGGAAGATACGATGCGATCAAAGTATCCGGAACTATTTTAAAGTTCGGGACGAACTTTTTATAAGGTGTGTAGGATTGTAACACCCCAATTTTTACAATTTGAATACCTGGGGAATTGTTTAAAGTTCGGGACGAACTTTCTATAAGAGGGGGAGGATTGTAACACCCCAAAATTTGTCAATGTAAAATCATGACAATGTATGAAAATGGTTATAATGAAATGATATAAATTTCATGCAATCGCATGTTATGAAATGTCATGAAATACATGAAATATCATATTCATGAAATATTATTATCATGAAATGTTATGTGAATAATATTTATAAAATATTATGTAAATAATGTTATGAATTCAGGAAAAATATTAGGAAATATTATGAATTCATAAACATGAAATATTATGAAATTTCATGATGGACTTGGCTTAATGGGCTTTGATATGGATTAGTGCAAAAGGTGATAAAAAGGAGGGAGCAAGGATTGAACCTTGAACCTCCTAGTTGCACTCTCCATGTCTTAACCACTACACCAAGCATTGTTTCTTGTTGAGAGAATAAGGAACATGCTTGTTAAGTGGGTAAGAGTGAAGAGACATGTCTTTTCATGAGAAAAGTATAAATATGGGAAGTTGGAGTAACTTCCTTTTTCTTCTCTTCTTCTTCTTCTCCTTCTCCACCGAAACCACCATCTTCTTCTTCTCTTCTTCCATTTTCGAAACCAACCTCCTAGGGTTCTAACTCTAGGGCAATTACAAGGAGGAAAGCCAAGTGTCTTTACCTTCTACCAAGACCAAGGAGTCTTAGAGAAAAAGTTGGAAGAAAAAGGTTTTCACATACCCTTCAAGTGTAGGGTACCCTACGGTTTAAAGAAATTCCAGCGCAAGGATGTAAGTATCCTCTCGCCTGCGGTATAATTGTTATTGAATGTGTGCTTGTTTCATCCTTTTGAAAATTCACAAGAACTTCCCTAGTGGAAGTTTCGGCCACTTCTTGTAAGGGGGTCCAAGAGAAGGTTTTTGATCATACTTTGATGCATGTTAGTACCCCTAGGAACTTTATACTCATATGTGATGTTTCCAAATTTTTGGAAGGACAAAAAGTAGGGTTTGTTACCCTACAAGGTTTCGGCCACCACCCATTCATGGGTCTTGGTCACTTTTTATTACATGGAAAGATTCCTTGAAATTTAGGGTATGCTTATATGTTGTTTCCCTTCATGTTGTAATACCAAAAATTGGGATTTGCACCCTTATAAGTTTCGGCCAAGCATGATAGAAATTAGGGTTTGGGGATTTTATGATTTTCTATAATGGATTCATGCTTAGGAATGTAGATCAAGTGTTTGAATATATGTTTGTATGAATATTTGATACTCCTACCCTATGAAACTAGGGTTAGGGTTTAGATGGGTTTCGGCCAAGACCTAGGAATTAGGGTTAGTGGATGCTAACCCCACTTTGAGGGTTAAACCATGTTTAAATTGTTCACATGAAATATACTAGAGGTGTTTGTAAGAAGGTTTGAAGGAATGCTTGATTTGAAAACCAAACTCCTTTACTTGTGAGTTTCGGCCAACCCTAGCTCTAGGGTTAGGAAGTACCTAATGAAACCATGAAGCATGCTACACTTATATGATGTGTGTATAAATTATGTGACCTATCTTGTTAGGTATAAAAGCATGCCTTATAGCCCACGGGGCACTCTTATGACATGAGCATGATGTGATTGAGATGTGTTTGATAATATGCTTAAAAAGGGTTACTCTATTGAAACTGGGATCAAGAGCACCCGAATGTGTGGTGTGTCCCTAGGGGATCAAGAGCACCCGAATGTGTGGTGTGTCCCTTTGAGAAGTGATTAAGAGTACCTTAGGCATATACATATATGAGTAATTGAATGATAAATTACTTTACTTTGAAAAGTTGTGTACCCGACTCGGAAGGGGGTCGTTAAACAAATCCAATGTGCATGTTAACTGAAGGTCATGGCATTGGTAGGACGGAAGGGTCCTGCTCTAATTAGATTGGTGGCTCGCTACCCCAATTTATTAGGGAACGCGCATGATGTGGTACTACAACTGGGCCCTGGAGATATTGTATTTTCAAGTACTTACCATTATGGAACTGCTTTTGAAAAACATATTATTTTCTCATTGTGAAATAATCTTGTTCTGTAAAGTACTTAGAGATATTTGATGTGATGTTTATGATGCTTGATGAGATGTTTATGATGCTTGATGAGATGCTTACGATGCTGATAATCTTGTTCTATCTTGATTACTGAGTACATGATATGATGTATCGATATGGTTTTTGCGAGTAGGCCCGGATTCTTACTAAGCATGTTTTGCTTACTAGTTCCTGTTATTTTTCTTATGCTGCAGATAGCGGTAAGAAATACTCGAACTAAAGGAAGAGGCAGAGGGAAGGCTAGAGGATGTGTGTGGTGATGGCTCGGGAAAGAACGAAAGATTCTATCTACCTTGTTTTGTCTAGAATCTAAACTGCTTCCAATAATTGCTATTGAAATTGTATTGCTATACTCTGAATGGGTGATGATCATGACTACACTACTGTGATTGAGTTAGTGATATGGAACCTATGTTATGCTAGATAATGCTATCATTAATGTTTAAATTTTGTAGAATACATGCTAAGTAAAATGCTAGCTATTTACTAGTTTCTGTTTCTTATGAATGCCTCTTTTGCATGTATCTAAGACTAGATAACTCTTGCTATATTCCTATGTTTTATCTTGTTCAAACCATGTTTATTCCATGCTATAGTGTGTTACATGATCTTCCTATTAGGTTGTAAATGCATGTAGATATAAAAGAAATGAAAAACCATGCTTGGTAAATTAGTCTTCAATAGGTATGCCTACTACATTTCTTGTATGTAACTGTTTTGTTTGGATATACATGCTTAACATGATTGTATGATATGAGTGTATGGACCCGTAACCCCGCCTTTAGGGTAGATATAAGGTCGGGCGTTACATCGAGTTCTCTCATGATCTAATCGGAGGGTTATCATTCTATCCCTCCATTTACCGAGGCTTTCCTTGAACGGTTAAGATCGATTGCCTTCCCCTATATATAGGTGTGAGTCGCAGGTCTTGCCATCAACCTGAAGTCTAGTAATCCAGTGCTTCTTGCCACTCCTGTCACAATTACGGTCATCTTCCCCACCGATCCTTCATCACCAGACATCGACCATGGATTTAGACGAAGAACTCTTCGAAATTCTCCTTCCCTCCGGCGAAAATTCCCCCATTACGACAACTGTCTTTCCGGCAATTTCTTCCGCCGCTGCGGTCACTTCGAGTAAGGGGAAAGAACCAGTGAGGAAGGTGCTAGCTTCCGATCTGGAAGTCGTAGATATGGACGATCAGCCGCTAGAGACCAGGCGCCGGATGCTCCAGTCGACTAACTCCTTATCTTCATGCGGAACTGCCGCCCTTCCCCGCCCGATGAAGAAGGTCGGGGTTCTTGCTCTTGCAGAGCGCTCTGCCGCGGCCCCGATCACATCCAAGCCTACGGCTCCCACTCGAGTGATCTCTGTTCAGGAGATCACTCATCCTCCACCAGCTCACGAGGCCACTCTTCCTCCACCGACTCGCGATGCTTCCCTCGCTGCGCCCCAGCCAGGGGCTTTCATTCCAGTGACCTCTGCTGCAGAAGAAACTACTATTTACTCTCCTCTGACTCGGGCAGCCTCTTCGAGCATGCCGACTTGCGGGGCTTCCTCTTCTTCTACCTCAGTGTTCTCTGTCCACTGGCCTCTGCACCTGGTCATGCCATCCCGTGCCGACCCCACCACGGGTTACCGAGTGGTGCCTGCCACCGGGTTCTAGTTCAAGGAGTCGGCTCGGGAGGTTCATCTGTATGGCTCGTTCGGCGAGCGCTTCCATGATGGCCTCAACGAAGCCAGCTACTGGAGTCCCATCCAGCGAGCTGACGCCTTCATCTCGGCAGGCATTCAGGTTTGATTCTTTCTTTGCCCGTGCTTCTTTCTTTAATTTTTAATGCTTGCTATCTTTCTTGCAGTTCTACGGCTCGTCCTATGATATAGGCGTCTGCCTGATGAGCTACGCTCGGGCTCTGTAGCGAGCAGAGGCCCGGGCGGAGAGACTGGTGACGCAACTCCGCCACGCGGAGATGCTGTCTAACGAGGAGACTCTGAGCCGGCTGCACGCCGAGAACTTGAACCTTCTCGACTGCGCCCTAGGCTCGACGGCATACGTGGATGAGCTGATGTCTGCGCTAAACCTTGCTGACGCCTCGGCCACCCAGGCGCAACGCCGAATTGCACGCTTGGAGCAGACGGAGCGCATAACCCGGAACCTCGAGAGCCAGGCCAACGCGGAGTTGGTCAAAGTCAAGGCACAACTCCTGGAGGCGTGCCACACCATCTCCACCCTCGGTGTAGACCTAAAGGCCAAAAAGAGGACCTTAGTTCCCGCTCAGGAGAACTCCAGCGACTTAGAAAGGAGCATGGCGTCCAGGGGTTTGTGCTGAAGGCGACTCAGCGGGACTTGAAGTATGCTTAGTTCTATGCTGAGGCTCTGCGCCGTGCCAAGTTCCAACGCGAAGCCCGTAGGTCGGCTCGTGAGCCGTAGGCAATGGTTGTGAAATGTACCCCGCTTTTTATTTCCTTTCTTTCCGTTAGAAGTCGAGCCTCGTTTTTGTAATTGCACCACTATGAATGCAAATTTTCTCCTGCGTGTTTCTACACTTGTATGCTTCGGTGCTTGTATTCCTGGTGTTTAAGTATTGGGGGCTCGGACGTAGATGACTTGAATGAGGGAATGCCTACTTGACCCCTTTTGATGGGTGAGTGCGTGCCACACCCAATCGCGATGGTTTATATACCAACCACTCGGGCAGGAGTATAACCGAACGATTCAGCACTTATGAGCGAATAATGCACTTGGGCACGACTGCTTCTAAGTGCGAGCCCCTAGAGCCGGATCGATAGAATGTCTGTGGCCCCTAGCGGGGTTATCTGAGTGAAGTGCCCGGCTTAGGCGGCTTGGAGCGTTGTTATTGAGTTAGTCTTATTTGGTTTTTATGCAGTGCAATATGCCCAGCTCGGGGGGCAAGAGATAGGCCGCTCAGTAGGATAGTATTTCACAAAGCTCGGGTCGTCGTGTCTCCTACTAAGAGCCGAGCTGTGGGATGTTTTGGGAGCTAAGCTTGATCATAGCATGTGGAGAGACGAGCGTCTGGACATTAGTTTAGGCCGATTCTCCAGAGCGTGGGCCATCACGCGTCCGATCAGGGACACTAAACCGAGTGGGGCATGGAAGCTGGTCCGCTTATAACTTGCTGGCAAGGCAAGAGTCTGGACACTCGGTCGGTGAATACTCAGGGAGCGTGGGTCGCCATCCGACTGAGAGCCGATTCGAGGGGTGGTGGGAGCAAATCCCGATTTATAGCTCGTGCGGAGATGAGAGTCTGGACACTGGTTCAGGCTGATTCTCAGGAGCGTGCGCCGCCACACGTCCGATCAGAGACACTGAACCGAGTGGGGCACGGAAGCTGGTCTGCTTATAACTTGCTGGCAAGGCAAGAGTCTGGACACTCGGTCGGTGAATACTCAAGGAGCGTGGGTCGCCACGCATCTCACTGAGAGCTGATCTGAGGGGTGGTGAGAGAGGATCCCGATTTATAGCTCGTGCGGAGATGAGAGTCTGGACACTGGTTCAGGCAGACTCTCAGGAGCGCGGGCTGCCATGCGTCCGATCGGAGACAATGAACCGAGTGGGGCACGGAAGCTGGTCTGCTTATAACTTGCTGGCAAGGCAAGAGTCTGGACACTCGATTGGTGAATACTCAGGGAGCGTGGGTCGCCATCGCCACGTGTCTGACTAAGAGCCGATCCGAGGGGTGGTGGGAGCGAATCTCGATTTATAGCTCGTGCGGAGATGAGAGTCTGGACACTGGTTTAGGCCAATTCTCAGGAGCGTGGGCCGCCACGCGTCCGATCAGAGACACTGAACCGAGTGGGGCACGGAAGCTGGTCTGCTTATAACTTGCTGGCAAGGCAAGAGTCTGGACACTCGGTCGGGCAAGACTCAGGGAGCGTGGGTCGTCACACGTCCGGCTGAGTGCTGATCTGAGTGGTGGTGGGAGCGGATCCCGATTTATAGCTCGTGTGGAGACGAGAGTCTGGACACTCGTTCAAGCCGATTCTCAGGAGCGTTGGCCGCTACGCGTCCGATCGGAGACACTGAACTGAGTGGGGCACGGAAGTTGATCTGCTTATAACTTGCTGGCAAGGCAAGAGTCTGGACACTCGGTGGGGCAAGACTCAGGAAGCGTGGGTCGCCATGCGTCTGGCTGAGGGCCGATCCGAGGGGTGGTGGGAGCGTAAGATACATTACCAGTGTCCAGACTCAGGAAGCGTGGGTCGCCATGTGTCTGCCATGTGTCATCAGAATCAGGCTTCTTCCATTACCAGTAAAATATCAGAACTAGATGAACTCTTCGGGGAAAGTAATCGAGCCGCTAGGCATAAGGTCCTGCATAACTTGATGACAACTGTCTTGGTTGAAGGCATGCTCATAAGGGAACATGTTCTCAGAATGATGGCTTGGCTGAAGGAGATGGAAATCCTTAGAGCAAAAATTGATGGGGAAACCCAGATCAATTTCATCCTCGTGTCTCTACCAAAGAGTTTTGAGGAGTTCCGCCTAAGATACAATATGGACAAACGCACATATTCATGGGCAGAACTTCTGACAAAACTCGAGGCGCAGAGGCGGTTTCTCTTCAGAGTTCACAGACTTTCATGGCTCAAGATATTTCTTCTACAAAACCGAAAGGAAAGAAGAAGAAGAAACAATTTGAGGCAAAGAAAGTAGCAGGATTACAGGGACCTTAGGGATGCATGAAGAAGCCGAAAGGCAAGTGCTTTGTGTGCAAGCAGTCTGGACATTGGATGACAGATTGTCCCCGTCGTTAGAGTAGTGATACAGGTATATTTTCTTCTTGTGTCATTGTAATATGTTTAGTGGTGAATCTACCAGTACCTGGTGTGTAGATACGGATGCCTCTAATCATGTCTGCATTTTTGTGTAGGGGTTCCAGGAAACTCGACGGCTAACTGAGGAGGATATTGCTGACTACATGGATGGCTATGAAGATGACTTTTGCAGTGGGAGTTTTGACTATTTCATTTATGTCTTTAGCATAGGTTGATATAGTTTTGGTTTTATAGATCGTCTTTATGTACTTAAGTTGGGAAAGAACTTTGTTCAGTTTCTGGAATAAAGATATTTTCTATTGCTTTTATTTGTTAAAAGTGGAATAGAAGGAATGTCTATTAAAGTACATAGATAGGCAATTAGTATATAAAACCAAAAGCACTCCCATGATGCAATTGGATGTTTAATAAGCCTATCATCTTAACTAATGTAGGGGAAAGGTTCCTTCCTAGTAGAACCAAACATATATTTTGGCCCTAAGTTTTGGTCTTGTTAATCTCTAATGAAATTCAAAGGTTGGTGACCAATGAGCCCTTGGGTTCATTGGTAAATGGAAGACTTGTCTTCCTTAAAATCTTTGACTCTCATTAGGGAAGTAACAATACTAAAGAAGCTTGTCCTAAGCCTTGGGGCATAGAGCCAAAAGTATGTAGGAATTGATTCATCATAATAAGTATAGGCCCTTAGACTATTCAGAATAGAGGTACCTTTAAATGCCTAGTTTATTTTATAAATAATTATTCAAAGGACTAATACCTCTAGGGATAGTTGAAGGAATTACTTATCAGACATTGTGATTCGATCCCAACTCCTTGCACCTAGTGTACTCCAACAAGATGGTGCAACCATTGGAAGGAAGAAGGTCTCTTAAGGTATTAGTTAGGAAGATGATAAGTCACTCTGAGATTAGCTACATTTGTTCAAGTGGATAAGTCCTGGATACGACGGTATCTATGAATGATTCTATCTAGGTTAAGTAGTCTCTTAAAATCATAGAAATCTAGACTAAGTGATGACTTAGTCTAAGACATGTTTAGATTATGAGGAGTTCAGCACATGTGCTGAAGAGAGACATTTACAAGTTAGAATCTAGTGCATATGCTTGTAGGCTATCCTAAGGGAACAATAAGGTGGTTTAATAGTCTTAAGGATCAGAGGATATTCGTTGAAACGAATGTCTGATTCTTAAAGAAAGACTATGGAATAGACCACAAGTCCATAAGTACAATTACTCTAAGGTACATTCCAATCTTAGTACCAACAGTATAAGAAGTTGTACCACAAGACATTGTATCTCGTGTCACAGAAGATACACAAAGGGTACCTTATCATAGTGGGAGGGTTGTCAGACAACCTGAAAGTCTCATGCTCTTGGAGAGTCTATGGACTGGGTCCTAAGTGAACTTGAACTGAATCCCTAGACCTATGACAAGGATCATCTGCTTTGAAGAGATAAATCCTGTGGAATGGATTTGTCCAAAGGACAGATAATATTGTGTAAGATGTGACAGGAACAAGTGGTACTCTTGTAAAATACGTAGATAATATTTTGTTAGTTGGCAACAATAACGGAATATTATCAGACGTAAGGGTATGGTCGTCCGCACAAGTATGAAAGACTTGGGAGAAGTGAGACACATCCTTGGGGATCAGAGATCTAAGGGATCTCCAGACAAGGATGATGTGCTTATCCTGAGTTTCATATAAAACATTGTCCTAGCTTGTTCTAGCCTGGATACCCCCAAAGAAAAGTTTTGTCCTTTTCAGCTTTGGAGCTACTCTATCTAAGAGATATGCTTGGCGTTGGATCGAGAAAACCGATAGAGGGGGGTGAATATCGGAAATTGTTCGGATTTTCGTAAAGAGCACGTACGCAGCGGAAATAAAATAAAAACAATCATAGCACAAAGACACAGTCGATTTACTTGGTTCGGAGCCTGTGTCCACTCCTACTCCAAGGCCCACGGTCGTTGACCGTTTACTTTGGGCAATTCTATATACGCGCAAAACAGTTTACAATAATTTATTACAAATAAGTGCACTAATAATAATAATAAAAAATTCGATCTTCGTTACCGACGTCCGGAGTGGATAGACTCTTTCGGGGCAGCGGGACGTCGTCGGCTCGAGTTGGAGTGTTTCCGGAGCAAGGCACGAGCGTAGAAGATCTTTGGGGCGTTGAGAGAACTGATGCTTCGAAGCCTTGGTCGAGGGCCCTTTATATAGGGCCTGGGGGTGCCCGGGATGTCGGGGGCGCCCCCCACGTAGCCTTTGATCCGCAGAGCTCTCGGTCAGCGTCTATCCTCTGGATCCGCTTTGACCGGGGCGCCCGGAGCGCTCGGGGTGCCCGGATTGACCGGGTCAAAGTTCTATCTCCTTGGCTTCGAGGGGTTCTGGTTCGAGGGTTGCGCATGGGGGCGCCCGGGAGCAGCGGGGGCGCCCCGAATATGAACTGTCGAAGCTACTTTGCATTTGTTGTGTTTGGTGTTCACCTTGGGGGCGCCCGGGACACTCCGGGCGCCCTGGTCAGTTATTGCCTCATTCCTTTGAGGCTCTCTGAGCTGCAGACACACGTTCCTTCGGTCCTGTATCCAGGGTTAGTCTAAAACACAATAAAGCAATTAAAATATTTATTTATACAGCCTTAGCTGTCTTGGTTCTGACTTTGGTCTCCAAAATGGAGCCCTAGGTCGAACCGACGCCTACTGTTCCCTCGACGGGGAACGCATCCTCACCTACTCCTCTCGGGAGAATATACCTGATGCCAACCGCTCCTTTGGTTGGACTTTTGCCTGACGATCCTTTGCCAGGTCTTGGATACTGGCAGCCCTTCGCCAGTTGCCTAGCAGTCCTTCGCTAGGGCTTTGATACTGGCAGTCCTTCGCCAGTTGCCTAGCAGTCCTTCGCTAGGGCTTGGATACTGGCAGTCCTTCGCCAGGTGCCTAGCAGCCCTTCGCTAGGACTTTTTCTGCACACTTGAGTAACAACATTAGATCACAAATAGTCTTAACTTTGAATCCTTTGCCAATATCAAAATAATGTTCGATATGGTGCTTCCTGCACCAACAATCTCCCCCTTTTTGATTTATGGCAACACAATTCAAAGTTAAGTATAAACATATAACAGTTAAGAAATGATGGAGTATGAACAGTATAAGTGTAGATTAAAAAAAATTATACTCCCCCTAAATCCCTGAATACTTGTGTTATAACCCTTAACTTTGACCTTTAACCCTTAACTTTGACCTTTCCTCCCCCTTTGACATATATCAAAAAATATACATGGGCGAACAAGGTATCTAATCAATTTAAGTAAGAGAGTTTAAAAAACATAGTTTTCAAGAAAAAACTTTAAGTAATGAGAAATTTCCTTGGAACATATTTTGTGCATTAAAACCCATTTTTACTTGGAAAAATCTTTAAATAGACAAGTTTTTGCTGAAACATAGAATTTTTGCTTAGAAACATTTGTTTACTAAGAATGATTTTGCTTAGAAAAAAATTTCAAAATAAATGTACTTAGTGCTTTTAGGGGTTTTGAAAGTACTTTGAAGATACTTAGACCAATTTTAAAGCACTTAAAAATACTTAGTAAAAACAAGATAATTTTTAAAATTTTCTCTCTCCTGGCCATATATCAATAAGGAACTTTTTGAAAGAAGATTTAAAAAGATTTATGTATCAAAGCCTTTGAAAACATAAAAATACTTAGCATAATTCTTGAAAATATAGCACAAAACTATAACTGCATCAACAAAACTCCACTTAAAAAATATTTTATATTTGTAGGCAAGTCTTTTAGAAACTTCATGCACTTAGAACACTATTGCCTTTACAAGTATTAGTACTTTTCAAAACATTATACTTTGAAAAATAGAAGTACTTTTTGAAGATTATGAGTACTTTTAAACATAATATTTTGAGAAAAATTTAATGTTATTTTGAAAACATAATAATTTGCTTGACTAGATTTCTTTTCCAGTCTGAGACAATCCTAGGAACCCTTGTTAACTACAAGGACATTTTCCTAAGTGTCCTGAAAATTCTCAAGATTCAAGCAATTATTACTTTTAAAGGTATTTCAAAAATGATTTACTAAACCATATTTTTAAAGGCAAATTACTTGTATTTTCAAAAGAATTTTGAAAACTTAATGTATTAAAACATATTATTTTGAAATGTTCAATAATTCATTTAATTTAACCTCCCCCTAAATTTGATATAGTCCTCGGAAGCTTGTTGACCACAAGTATTCTTCCTCTAAGTCTTTAGGGTTTAATTCAGATCAAAAGAATTTATCTAACAATTTCAAAACAAATAATTACCAAAAAAAATTTCAGAAATTCTTCTTTTGACTCAAACTCCCCCTAAATTTGACACATCCTAGGAGTCCTTATAGATCATGAAGTGGACCTTCCTCTGTGTCTTTAGGGTTTATTAAAATCAAAAGAATAACTTTGGATAACTTTCAAGGAGATACGTTTTTGAAAATAGTTTTCGAAAAAAAATATTTTGAAATGATAATTTTCAAACAGATAGTAGTATTCGAAGGTTTTTGAATCACTTTTTGAAAACCTTATCGACATGATAATAAGATTTAGAGCATAAGGTTTTTGAGAAGCAATTAATTTTTTGAAAAGTATTAAAAAAAACAACTCCCCCTGTATCTGACACAGTCTGTGTTTTATCTAAGTTCCTTAAGGGACTTCAGTGTTGACCAGGTTTAACTATGAGGACTAGGGTTGAGTATTTAACATGAAATTCAATATTTTGAAAAAAAACTGTTAGAGTTGAAAAAGTAGGGTACTGTAAACAGAGTTAAAAAAATGGAGATAATTTTGAATACCTTTTGAAAACATTTTTTTTTATTTGAAAGGATAGTGATTCATGCTTTTAGGTCGTAGATGTCTCACCCAGTTCTACGTGGTCAAACATGTTAACCTTATGGGTTGTGTGAGACAAATACTTTAATAAATGATTGACATTAATTAAATTGAATTTTGAGTATAATTAATTGAAAATAATTAAGTTGAATTTGAGAATAATTAAGAGTAATTAAGTTGAATTTTGAGAATGATTAGTTGAGAATAATTAAGTTGAATTTTATTTTGAATTATTTTGAATTTGATTGAATTTAATTAAGATTTAATTGAATTTAATTGATTTAATTAAGATTTAATTGAATTTAATTGAATGAATTAAGATTTAATTGAATTTAATTGAATGAAGTTAATTGATTTAGTTGGTTGAGTTGGACTCAACTTTTAGGTCCTAAGCATCTCACCCATTTCTAAGTGACAAAACAGGATATCCTTAACTGTTTTGTGAGATGCATATTTTAATAAAAAGATTTATTTTGAAAAGGTCATGATTAATTTTGAAAAGTTAAATTAATTTTTAAACCCAATTTATTTTGAAAGGAGATATTTGAATCTAAAATTAACTGAAAATTTGTGTTAGATTCGAATTTAACAAAGAGTAAATTGAATTTGAATTTCAAAAATTGGCTTCCAGGTCTTGGCGAAGCACAAGGCCTTCTTTGGCCGTAGCCTTATGGGATCATCCACCCTTTCCTAGACAAAGCCTTTTAGTGAAATTTCATCTTCAAAATTACTTTTTGGTAAATTCTGGTCTAACTAGTTTGGGTCTTGGATCGGTAGCTTCGGCTAGTTTCACCAGTCTAAAGAGACCAAGTAAACTTGATCTTATTAGAATTGGCTTCCCTAACGTACTATCATCTCACCGCCACCCAATACTATGTTGTTCAAATTTCAGTTAAACCTTTAGTCCTTAAACTAAACAATCCTAATTTTAAGCAAAAAAAACATAAAAAGAAACATACAATTAAAGCAAACAATTATCTAAGTAAGATCACCATTGGAGTAATACTCCGGATTTTCAAAATTAGCAAGACTATGAATTAAATTTTCTAACATATTAAATTTATACGAATTAATTACGTTGTTTGAGATAAATAATGGTTTTTTAAATTCTGTAAATTTACCTTTTGATTCCCGGTTGGGAATCTCCCTCTTGATACTTGCCGTCTTTCCTTTTTGTGTCTTTAGCATCTTGTAGTGATCACGCGATGATCGGACCGGTTTGGTTCGATCTCTTTCTTTGTCATCAAATTCTGAGTCTGAGTTGGACTCAGGTATAGGTTGAATCTTCTTCTTTGGTGGTTCTCTTGGAGTTTTCCCTGCAATAAAAACTATACCTTCCTCGACCATTATAGTATCAGTTTGATTATTTAATTCTAATTTTGAAAAGAATTTAAAATCAATTACCGTCTTAGTTAATTCGTTTTCTAAGTCTGGCTTGGATTCGGGTTCAGACTCTGACTCGGCTGTTTGTGCTTGGACCGAGAGTGCAAGACTGCTTACTTGATCTTCTTCTTTATTTGATTCGTCCGATGATTCGAACATCTCTCCTTCAAAGACCTCAATATTCGAGCTCTCTTCGTGTAGGTTGATTAGCTTCTCCCACATCTCTTTAGCACATCCAAATGAACCGATTAGCTTGAGTTGTTCGTTTGTTAGACCACACTGAAGAATTGCAGTTGCCCTTGCATCTGTCTCAATTTGGTTGAGCGTTGGTTCATCCAGTTTGTCCCACGCAATTGATTGTCCATCTTCTATAGGAAGGGAGAACCCTGATTGAATGATCATCCATATGTCCATATGGGCCTTCAGATGGAACTCCATTTGACTTTTCCAATAAGTGAAGTTCTCGCCGGAGAATAGCGGTGGACGGGCACTATTCCACTCTTGGTTGGCCATTTAATTTAAACCTCGTATACAAGAGAAACAACAGAGATATGCCAAGACTTGGTCTTGGGATTAGTAGTGCGGGAGAAGGGAAAAAAATAGCCCAAAATAAATGTTGCACGAATTTCGAGGCAGAATAATAATAATAAAAACAAATTTTGACAAATTTTTAAAAATATTAATTTTGTCAATTCAGATTAATGATAAAAATTAAAAATTTAACGTTAAATAGAATTTGCTCGAATTAAGAGAGCACAAATTTCGAGAAAAATATTAAAATAATAATAAAAAAATTTTATGACAAATTTTCAAAAATTGTTCGTCTTATCAATTCTAACTTATGGTGAAAAAAATGAAAATTGAAAATTGAAAAAGGCGTAAGAATTTTTTAAATCCACCCATAGATATTATTTATTTGAAAATAAAGGGCGAACGAGATTGAGTGGTGTTGCACCAACCTCAATCAAAGAAAAAGATTTAAAAAAAATTAAAACTATTTTGTAAAATTCGAAAATACTCTCAAATTGATGGTTGCACCAAATTTGAGCTTCCCCGCTCTGATACCACTTGTTGGATCGAGAAAACCGATAGATGGGGGTGAATATCGGAAATCGTTCGGATTTTCGTAAAGAGCACGTACGCAGCGGAAATAAAATAAAAACAATCACAGCACAAAGACACAGTCGATTTACTTGGTTCGGAGCCTGTGTCGACTCCTACTCCAAGGCCCACGGTCGTTGACTGTTTACTTTGGGCAATTCTATATACGCGCAAAACAGTTTACAATAATTTATTAAATATAAGTGCACTAATAATAATAATAAAAAATTCGATCTTCGTTACCGACGTCCGGAGTGGATAGACTCTTTCGGGGCAGCGGGATGTCGTCGGCTCGAGTTGGAGTGTTTCCGGAGCAAGGCACGAGCGTAGAAGATCTTTGGGGCGTTGAGAGAACTGATGCTTTGAATCCTTGGTCGAGAGCCCTTTATATAGGGCCTGGGGGCGCCCGGGATGTCGGGGGCGCCCCCCACGTGGCCTTTGATCCGCAGAGCTCTCGGTCAGCGTCTATCCTCTGGATCCGCTTTGACCGGGGCGCCCGGAGTGCTCGGGGCGCCCGGATTGACCGGGTCAAAGTTCTATCTCCTTGGCTTCGAGGGGTTCTGGTTCGAGGGTTGCGCATGGGGGCGCCCGGGACGCTGGGGGTGCCCGGGAGCACGGGGGCGCCCCGAATATGAACTGTCGAAGCTACTTTGCATTTGTTGTGTTTGGTGTTCACCTTGGGGGCGCCCGGGATACTCCGGACGCCCTGGTCAGCTATTGCCTCATTCCTTTGAGGCTCTCTGAGCTGCAGACACACGTTCCTTCGGTCCTGCATCCAGGGTTAGTCCAAAACACAATAAAGCAATTAAAATATTTATTTATACAGCCTTAGCTGTCTTGGTTCTGACTTTGGTCTCCAAAATGGAGCCCTAGGTCGAACCGACGCCTACTGTTCCCTAGACGGGGAACGCGTCCTCACCTACTCCTCTCGGGAGAATATACCTGATGCCAACTGCTCCTTTGGTTGGACTTTTGCCTGACGGTCCTTTGCCAGGTCTTGGATACTGGCAGCCCTTCGCCAGTTGCCTAGCAGTCCTTCACTAGGGCTTTGATACTGGCAGTCCTTCGCCAGTTGCCTAGCAGTCCTTCGCTAGGGCTTGGATACTGGCAGTCCTTCGCCAGTTGCCTAGCAGTCCTTCGCTAGGGCTTGGATACTGGCAGTCCTTCGCCAGGTGCCTAGCAGTCCTTCGCTAGGGCTTTGTATCCTGGCAGTCCTTCGCCAGGTGCCTAGCAGCCCTTCGCTAGGACTTTTTCTGCACACTTTAGTAACAACATTAGATCACAAATAGACTTAACTTTGAATCCTTTGCCAATATCAAAATAAGGTTCGATATGGTGCTTCCTGCACCAACACTTGGATTATTAAAGGTGATAGAGTAGGGCTCCTCTAGCATCGGCTAAAGGAAGTCTCTTTTATGCTAGAAACAAGCCCAGATATCTGTTGGGCCATGGCACAGGTAACAGATATCGGAGTAACCTAGGTCAAGGAAAATGGAATGCGGTAAAAGCATGTATTAGTGCCTGAAAAGAACTGAGGATTATATGCTGATTTGCCAGGCAGACCAAATTCCTGTAGGTTATATGGATACAGAATTCCAAATCTAGATAGGGGCATATATGAATATTCCTTGGGTTTTGTGTTTTACTTTTAGGACCACTATATAGTAGAGTGTTGCACAGTGCCGGCGTGATGGACCCTACTATGGAAGCTGGATATTTGGCAGCCTGAGAGGTAGCCAATATAACTACATGGTTCAGAAACCTCAAGAAGGACTTCAGTGTGATTTCTGGTTTGCTTAGAATTATCACATTTGATGTGATTAAATGGTGCAGTTGCAAACTCGATGGAATCACTAGTCCATAAAGCAAGAAAACACATAGAGCGCAAGTACCACCCAAAACAGGAATAGCTGTCGTTGCCTAAATTGCATTAGAGAATGATCTTGGTGGATCATTTCACTAAGGCCTTAGCAGCGAGAGCATTAGGCTTGTGAAAGATCTAGAGGTCAGATGTATGACATTTTGAAAACAACAAAGTCTTTGAGTATAAGTGGGAGATTGTTAGGATGTATACTAAAAGCCTTGCCTTTTGGTTAGGATACATCTACATTTTAAAGAGAATCAGAAAATCACACAGTGCATGTTTATATTAGTATGTGCACTAAACGTCTGATGCTTGGCATTGTAGATAACATGGTGCGTGGTGTCGCATAGAAGATCATGTTATCAGGTTCCTTACCGAAGCATAAGAAAGAGGCTCACAACCGAGATGGAGTTGGACAAACCATCGGGATGGTTGTAGTGTAATTAGGTGTGGTTTATCTTAACCATAGGATTACACTAGTGTACTTTGTGTACATTGAGTAGGACCAAAAGAGAGGTCATCCAATTTTTGTACTGACTTAGTAAATTGGATTAGACCTCGGGTAATATTATGGAGTACGATCTCTTAATCCCGAAATAATGACGGGCATATATTATTAATTATCGTTTCTTTGATTTACCAATGGGCGAGATCTATTCTGTTAGATCGATAGACCTGGTAAGTTGGGAAATAATATTAATAATATGATGTGCTGTTGATTATTAACGGAATTCATATCCTGGTAAGTCAGGATGATGATGCCCCCTTGGTGAGTTCAAAAAGATCGTCATGTCAAATCTTGCAAGTGGACTATGGTCCGGCATGATGAAAAGGTTGTGTGGTACTAATCAAGGATCAAGAGGATAATTAATTTAATTATCAGTAAATTAAATTAATTATTGGGCATACGATATCTTAAACACGGGGAGATGGACGACTCATAATAGGTGGAGCCCATATAAAAATATAGGGGTTGGTGAGGAAGTACAATGGGATCCTTTAGTGGAATGGATCACCATTAATGGATCGGGTTTGGATCCATTAACAGGCCAAAAACTAACTCCTCCTCATGGTCCCTATCTTAGCCCAATAAATACCTCATAGGAGTCATGATACAAGGCCGGTTATTTAAGGAATTAATCTCTGATTAATTGAAGGAATAATCTTTGATTATTTAAGGAATTAATCTTTGATTAATTAAGGAATTAATTTCGGATTAATTAAGTCATTGATCTCGGATCAATTAAGGAATTAATCTCAGAGTAATAAAGGAATTAATCTCTGATTAATTAAGGAATTACTCCCTATATATATTAGAATTAATCATCCACAAAACCTAAGCCTCTCTCTCTCCCTCTCTCTCTCTCCCTCTCACCTAGGTCACGGCAAGAAGAGAGGAGAAGGCTTGGTGCTTTCTTCCTCTCTTCCTCCTTATTCTTTTTTCTCTCTTGTTGGTGGACGACACTAAAGAAGGAGGAGCTTCTTCCTCCTTGGTGGCGCACGGGAACAAGGGAAAAGGGAGGGCCGGCGGCGGTGAAGGAGTCTTGGAGGTTTCAGTGCCGGATTGGAGAAGAAGGAAGAAGCGAAGTGAGGAGGAAGGAGAAGGAGATTCCTTTCATTCTTTATTGTCCTCTCCTTCCTCAGCTCTTTCCCAAGGCACACGCAACTAGGATCCAAGGTGGTCATCGACGGCGGTGAGGAAAATTCAGCTTGTTCCTCTAGGATAGCTGGCGGTGACAAAAGAGAAGAAGGAGGCAGTTCGCAAGGGTTTAAAAGGGAAGAAGGAGATTTGTTCTCGGTGCTTCATCCTCTTTTCATCTTCCAAGCTTTCCTTTTGGTGTAACCTTGAAGTTGGCCGGACCTTGGAAGCAAAGGTGGCCGGCGGGTTGAGGTGGAAAGGGAGAAAAGCTATTGGCGCAAGGTAATCCTACGCATCTAGGGTTTGCGTGTTGATTGGAAGAGGCTTGAGGAAGAGAGATTAATTCAAGGCCTTGGTGACTCCGCGACTTGGTAGACCATCGCCCACACAACGTCCAGGAGGGGAGAGTCATAAGATAGAAGACTGCGAGGTAAACGGCGAGATATATTTCTCCCGAGCTCCAGTTTTATTTTGCTATGTTTTAATTGTGTCATCTTGCTTTGTCTCATCATTTCATGCATGTTAATTAGTTATTTTGATTTGTGATCATAGATAATAATTAATTAACTGGACCCTAAAAATAAACACAAAAATTGGCAATCCAAATCGTCATCTTTTTCGTGGTTAATTAATCCGGAAAGTTACAAAGTCTTAACCTCGGTTTCGGCTAAATTGTAACTTGGATTAATTAACATGACGACGAGTCGGTCGTTAGAAGGACGGGTCTCTATTCAGATTAAATTTTTTAATCCGTAGCCATAGAGAGGTCTTTCAGATACGACCCCGTGGTTGTCTTGGAAACCGCCAAGTCATACCAACACTTGGGGCTCGAAACTGATCTGGGGCCCCGCTGCTTGCGCCGAGCTGGTGCCGACCTGATGAATTTCCAACCGGCGCACCTGTGCCTTTCGGGCTTGGTTGGAATCTCCTCTAGTTGGTCCACCCGAGATGATATTTATGCCCCCTCGGACGGCGTTCTGTTGGTTGGCATGCTCCTCCTCCATTTCTGCGGCCTCAGCCCAATTCCCCTAAGGGAATAGATTGCGGGCAACCGGGGGACTTCCTCGGAGTTCTTCGGCGACGGAGTCGATGGCCCTGCCTCCTCAATCTAGGTCGCACCCTGGGGATGCTTGTCGCCCCGTCCCTAGGGAGTCAGAGCCCGACCTCGTCCAGCCTGCTGACATTCCTCGGTGGTATAGCCGTGGCTCTGGTGGAACGTGCAGTACGGACTCCATCGGATCGGGAGGCACCCCTGGTCCACCTGCTGCACATGTCGTCTTTCTGCCCCCACTCGGTCGATGAGCCTGCGGGGGCTGTGAATAGGTCCGCCTGGGGACCTGGTGTTCTGGGCGGGACTGGGAGGCGCAGGGTTACCCAACTCCTTTTTCTGAGCAGCCTGGGCCTCCTCCACGTTAATATACTTGACTGCCCGGCATGCTGTCGAAGTCCTTCAGGGGCTTCCTGATCAGCGAGCGGAAGAAATCCCCCTCCTATAGTCCTTGGGAAAATGCGCTGACCAGGACTTCGGGCGTGGCTGTGGGCACGTTTAGGGCCACGCCATTGAATTGCCTTGCTTCAAAGCAAATTGGTTGAGGCTCGTCTTGTGGTGCCTCCTGCTACTAGCGAAGTGCTGGAGCAAAACCCTCCTGAGCTCTTCAAAGCCCGTGACCGACCCATCGGGGAGTCGGTCGAACCACCTTTGGGCTGGGCCCGAGAGAGTAGTTAGGAAGGCTCGGCAGTTGACACATTCTGGATATTGATGAACCAGAGCTGCGCTCTCGAACTTCATCAGATGCACCTCTGGGTCGGTGGCCCCTGTGTACTCGGGGATCGTGAAGAAACGTAGATGGCGGGGAACAGGATCTTCCAGGATCCAAGAGGAGAAAGGACTGTGCACCAGGATGGAAGGGGAAGGGTCGGCTGGGGCCTTTCCTTTGTCTGGATGAGGTGCATGCACCTGGTTAGATGCGGAAGCCTCTGCTGAGTCGGCCCCTTCACCCTGATCCCAATAGAAGGCTGCGGGGAAAGGGACAGCACCACCTTCAGGTCGAGCGGGCCTTCCTTGACCTCCTGAAGGCCGGTGCACCACCGGCTCTGGTACGTGGGGCATCTGGCTTCTGGCTTGCGAAGGCCTCTGAGGAGTCCTTCGAGCTCTGGCAGCCATCAGGGCTTCGTATTCCTCGCGGGTGATGGTCATCATGACTTGGTTGGGATCTTCCATCTTCACTTTCGATCAGGCTGTTGGGGCCCTCCTTCTAGCGCCAAATTTGATCCTGTCGTGAAGTGAGGTGGGCTTCCCAAAAGCGCGATGGTCCTCCGGGGATCACGAACTGCTGAGTCTGGTCGAGAAGCTCGCTACTGACCTGCAAGACAGGGACCATTAGAACCCGCCGGGAAAAGTCCTCGGCAAGGCACTCTGACGGTCAAGTCAGTCCTCGAGAGTGGAAAGCAGAAGGAAAGCAATAGAACAGTAAGAATGCACTATTGCGCGTACCTGCGAGATGCGGAGTGAAGAGACTTATATAGCTGGGGAAGCTGACAGCTCCTGCCCTTCCTGCCACCCTTTGCCCCGTAGCGAGGACAAGGTGTTGCATGCCTAGAGGTGGCAGGATACAGTAGTGCATATCGGAATAAGGAAAGGGGCACTGTCAACTTAAATGCTAGCGCCGTTTGGCGTCACTCGGCCTGACACCAGTGTCTGTGGTCGTAGCACCGGGGGGACAGGGTATGGCAGGAAGATCAAGACATCAGCGGGATATCCGTCGCTTGGGTCAGAATAGTATCAGACCTGCGCCGACATCGTACTGCTTCTAGTAGTCTGGTGTCAGGGAGTGGTTGTTCTGCCTGCCAGAGCCGACTGAGGACCCCTAAGAAGAGTGCCGACTGGGGGCGCCGGATAGTGAGGGCATATGAGAGAGGTGCCGACTGAGGGCACCGGATAGTGAGGCCGACTGAGGGCCTATGAGAGAGGGGCCGACTGAGGGCACTAGATAGTGAGGCCGACTGAGGGCCTATGAGAGAGGTGCCGATTGAGGGCACTGGATAGTGAGGCTGACTGAGGGCCTAGAAGGACTGTATCGGGTAAAAGCCTCCTCTAGTTCGTGTAGGTATGGCTTGGCGGTTTCCAAGACAATCACGGGGTCGTATCTGAAAGACCTCTCTATGGCTACGGATTAAAATTTTGATCCGAATAGAGACCCTGTCCTTCTAACGATCGATTCGTCGTCGTGTTAATTAATCCAAGTCACAACTTAGCCAAACCCGAGGTTATGGCCTTGTAGCTTTCCGGATTAATTAACCGCGGAAAAGACGACGATTTGGATCGCCGGTTTTTATGTTTATCTTCGGGGTCCAGTTAGTTAATTTTTAACTATGATATCCAATCAATATAATAAACTAACTTACATAAAATGACAAGGCAAAGAAAGATAGCACAATTAAAACATGCGATAAGAAAACCGGAGCTCGGGAGAAATATACCTCGCCGTTTACCTCGCAGTCTTCTACCTTATGACCCTCCCCTCTTGGACGTCATGTGGACGACGATCTACCAAGTCATGAAATCACCAAGGCTCCAAAATAATCCTTCTCTTCTTCCCTTCTTTGTGCCAACGCCAAAATCTAGGGTTAGGTTTTGGCCTACCGTCGGCAACCATTCAAGGAAGCGATGATGAAGCTGAGAAGAGAAGCTCTTCTCCTTCACCACACCCTACACCAACCTCTCTATCCTCTTCCTATCTTGCGGCCGCTGATCCACAAGGAAGAAGAGCTCTCGACACCTCCCTTTTCCGGCGACAAACACCAAAAGAGAGGAACTACTCTCGCCGACGTACCTCACTTCTTCCTCCTTTACTTCCGCACGCCACAACCGGAGAAGAGGACTCCTATTCGCCTTGTGCACATCCACAGAAGAATCTGAGGAAGAAGAAAACGAAAAAGAAGGAGATGAAGGACTCCCTTACTCCTCCAACGTCGGCGCCGACTCCTACCCTTTGCGCCGCCAACCTCTCCTTCCTCCCTTCTTGCCGCGTGCCACCAAGGGATGGAGAAAGTTCCTCCCTTGCTCTGTGATCCACAGCAACCTCAAAGGAGAGAAGAACAAAGGAGGAAGAAGGGCCGAACCCTTCTCTTCCACTAGCCGCTGGCGCCCTTTGAGTTGGAGGGGAGGATGTTCATTAGAGAGAGAGGTGGAGTTTATATATGGGGGATTAATAATCATTAATTGGAAAATTTTCCAATCAATTATGGATTGATTCCAAAATTATATATATATAGAATAATTCCTTAATTAATCCAAGATTAATTTTTAATTATTTCATGATTAATTCCTTAATTAATCCGAGATTAATAACTTAATTAATCCTAAATTAATTCCTTAATTAACCGGCCTTGTATCATGACTTTTATGGGGCTTTATTGGGCTAAGATAGGGGCCATGAGGAGGAGTTGGTTCTTGGCCCACTAATGGATCCAAACCCGATCCATTAATGGAGATCCATTCCACTAAAGGATCCCATTGTACTTCCTCACCAACCCCTATATTTTCATATGGGCTCCACCTATTACGAGTCGTACATCTCCCCGTGTTTAAGATATCGTATGCCCGATAATTAATTTAATTTATTGATAATTAAATTAATTATCCTCTTGATCCTTGATTAGTACCACTCAACCTTTTCGACATTCCGGACCATGGTCCACTTGCAAGATTTCACATGATGATCCTTTTGAGCTCACCAAGAGGGCATCATCACCCTGACTCACCAGGACACGGATTCCGTCAATAATCAATGACACATCATATTGTTAATATTATTTCTCAATTTACCGGGCCTTTCGATCTAACAGAATAGATCTCGCCCATTGGTAAATCAAAGAGATAATGATTAATAATATATGCCCGTCATTATTTCGGGATTAAGACATCATACTCCATAATATTATCCGAGGTCTACTCCAATTTACTAAGTTAGTACAAAAATTAGGTGACCTCTCTTTTGGTCCTACTCAATGTACACAAAGTACACAAGTGTAATCCTATGGTTAAGATAAAACACACCTGATTACACTATAACCATCCTGATGGTTTGTCCAACTCCATCTCGGTTGTGAGCCTCTTTCTTATTCTTTGGTAAGGAACCTGATAACATGATCTTTTGTGTGACACCACACACCATGTTATCTGCAATGCCAAGCATCAGACGTTTAGTGCTCATACTAATATAAACATGCACTGTGTGATTTTTTTATTCTCTTTAAAATGTAGATGTAGCCTAACCAAAAGGCAAGGCTTTTAGTATATATCCTAACAATCTCCAACTTATACTTAAAGACTTTGCTGTCTTCAAAATGCCATATATCTGACCTCTAGATCCTTCACAAGCCTAAAGCTCTCGCTACTAAGGCCTTAGTGAAATGATCCACCAAAATCATTCTCTGATCCAAACTAGGCAACAATAGCATTTCCTATTTTGGGTGGTACTTGCGCTCTATGTGTTTACTTGCCTTATGGACTCGTGATTCCTTCGAGTTTGTAACTGCACCATTCAATTACATCAAATGTGATGGTTCCTAGCAAACCAGAAATCACATCAAAGTCTATCTTGAGGTTTCTAAACCATGTAGCTATATTGGTTGCCCCGCAGGCTACCAGAATATTCATCTTCCATAGTAGGGTCCATCACGCAGCCCCTGTGCAACACTTTACTTATTCAATGGTTCTACCTTCTATAAGTAAACACAAAATCCAAGGAATATTCATATATGCCCCTATCTAGATTTGGAATTCTGTATCCATATAACCTATAGGAAATTGGTCTGCCCGGTAAATCAACATAAAGTCCTTAGTCCTTCTCAGACACTAATACATGCTTTTACCGTATTCAAATTCCTTGACCTAGGTTACTCCGACATCTGTTACCCATGCCCACGGCACAACAGATATCTGGGCTCATTTCTAGCATACAAGAGACTTCCTCTAGCCGATGCTAGAGGAACCGTCATTACCTACTCTATCACCTTTGACAATCCAAACATATCTCTTAGATAGAGTAGCTCCAAAACTGAAAAGTACAAAACTTTCTTTTGGAGGTATCCATGCTAGAATGAGCTTGGACAATGTTTTATATAAAGTTTGAGATAAGCACATTATCCTTGTCTGGAGGTCCCTTAGATCTTTGATCCCCAAGGATGTGTCTTTCTTCTCTCAAGTCTTTCACAATTGTGTGGACAACCATACCCTTACATCTGATAATATTCTGTTATTGTTTCCAACTAACAAAATACTTTCTACGTATAGTACAAGAATACCACTTCGTTTCTGTCACATACACAATCTTATCCATCCTTTGAACAAATCCATATAATAGGATTTATCTCTTCAAAACGGATGATCCTTGTCATAGGTCTAGGGATGCGGTTCATGTTCTCTTAGGACCCAGTCCTCCGACTCTCCAAGAACATGAGACTTCTAGGTTGACAACAACCCTCCCACTACGACAAGATACCCTTTGCATATCTTTAGCGACACAAGGTACAGTACCTTATGGCATCTCCTCTTGTACAGTTGGCACTAAGATTAGAATGCCCCTCTATTTAATTTACTCAGAGTAACTTTACACCTGGACTTGTGTTTTATTACATAGTCCTATTCCCAAGAATCAGATATTCGTCTCGACAAACATCCTCTGATCCTTAGGACTAATAAACCACCTTATTGTTCCCTTAGGATATCCTACGAATATATGCACCAGATTCGAACTTGTCAGTGTCTCTTTCTACTCATAATCTGAACATGGCTTAGACTAAGCCTTTGCTTAGTCCACATCTCTATGGTCTTAAGAGACTACTGATCTAGTCAGAATCAAGCATACACACCTTCATATCCAAGACACATCCACTTGAACAAATGTAGCTAATCTCAGAGTGGCTTATCATCTTCCTAACTAATACCTTAAGAGACCTTCTTCCTTCCAATGGTTGCACCATCTTGTTGGGGTACACTAGGTGCAAGGAGTTGGGATCGAATCCCAATGTCTGATAAGTAATTCCTTCAACTATCCCTAGAGGTATTAGTCCTTTTAATAATTGTTTATAAAATAAACAAGGTATTTAAAGGTACCTCTATTCTGAATAGTCTAAGGGTCTATACTTATTATGATTGTAACGACCCGCCTTCTGGTGCTAAACTTCAAGGCGGATCGCTACTACTAACTGACTAATTACTAATTAATGATGATACTAAACCAACTGAAAGAATTTTAAAAATTTCTTATTTCACTATTTACTAAACTAACAATTCATAAACATGCTGAAAGTACTAATTTGCCCAAAATAAAACAAAAACTTTAATTTTATAAGCTTGGTAGGAATCTCAACAACGATATGTAAAAGCATAAACATAAACGTGCCAAGTTTATATCAACTTCTTATTGAAACCATTCATTATTCATATCTAAGGGCATTCTTAGCTACTACATGTCATTCTATATGGTGCATATATCTTAAACATGCATATTCTATGTATTTAGCATGTAAATCAAAAGTATCAAGTTCTTATCTCCAAAGCTTAAGCATGAATCTAAATTACCATATTATAAGTAAATGACTCATGACATTCAAGCATTCACAAAACCAAGATTAAGTCAGGTAAGTAAATTACTTCAAGCATACTAGGCACCACAAATACCAGTCTAATTAAATTCATACATGGTCACATAATTTATTGCGGAATAACTAAAGAAGCATAATAAAGACTTTCTATGCTTTGCAAGTTCCGAAGACTTTTATTCCAACTCCACCACCACACACACTTTGCATCAAGCCCGCCGCCTCCGCTATTAGTGCTTTCCTTTACCTGTATCTGCAGTATAAGGAAATGCAAACTAATAAGCATAAAGCTTAGTAAGTACCATCTAGCCTCACAAAACCATGAAAACTCGAATTATGCTTTTGCAAAACATGCTATGCCCATACATGCTCATATCCACAAGTAATCATGCTAGGCTCATGCTAAAATACATATCATAGAGTGTCATGACATATAACTGAGACATGACACATACTGAACTAAAACTGAAAAGTAAGCTATAGCATGGCATACATATCTGAACTGGAACTGAAACTAACTAACATAAAACTAATTATTAAATTCACCACATGCTAATATGAATTTCTGAAAACTAAATACATATAGTAGGTGAAAATAATAATCAACTGCTGTGGGCCCGGCAATGTACCAACTGTGCGCGCATCCCTAATAAACCTGAGGTAGCAAATCCCGAATCCATTAGGGTTCTACTAGGTTATCTAAACCTAGGGGCAACTAGGAGCCCATCCCATACTAGGTTATCTAAACCTAGAGGCAACTTGGAGCCTATCCCTGGACCAAAGTCTGGTACAATGCCAACTGAAAATAAAATATCTTTTATACTTTTCTTTCCTTTTCTGATTCTTGCTTTTACTAGGTTATCTAAACCTAGGGGCAACTAGGAGCCCATCCCGTTGGACCTTGGTCCCAATCATAACTGAGCAAAAATTTCTATTCTTTAATGCTTTCTATAGCATTAACTGACTAACTATTTAACAAACACCTTGCGACTTAACCCTTTCTTTCCTTTTAAAGTCGCTCCCTGGGCACTCGAACGTGCTCCTTAACCCAAAACTGAAGGGTAAGTGCACTCAAGCCCATCCAGAGATACCTTCAGACTCTAAAACTAATCCGAAGAGTTAATACAACGTGCTTGTTCATAATCTACGATTTCTAATCGTAGGACATACATATAAAGAAATAAAACATACGAAACGTCAATCGAAACTACTTATACTGCAGGTGAGGGATAATTACTTCCTGCGCTAGGTTTTTCTTACGAATAAAATCTGAAATTCCCGAGGGAACGTCAAATTTCGACGTTCTTCTTGCTCCTTGGCATTCTCCTCGCGTCTACGAGAATTCTCGTAGAGAGTAGGGCCTCTTGAGACCTTCCCTTGGCTTCCCCTTTGTCTTGGGCGGCAAAAGAAGAGGAGAAGATGAAGAAAACGCAAGAGAGAAAGAGGAGAGGTCGCGTGCGTGAGGGAGGGCGTCGGCGCCGCTAGGTTGGGAGAAAATTAACCTAAAACTCGTAACTCCCTCTTTTATACTTATGGGGGGGGGCGAATTTACCTAATTATACCTTATCTATTGTTTCCCTTAATTTATTTCAACAAAAGTAAACCAGCCCAGCTGGTCCGCCCCTTCTTGTCTCTTGGAAAAGTTGAGGGATCAATTCCCACTTATGCAATTTTTTGTTTTTATCCCTTTTTGCCACTTTCGTTTACGGAAAAATTCTATAAAAATATCCATAAATTTGGAATAAATTCTAAGATATTTCTAAAATTAGTTTCGAGAATTTTTGGGCGTTACAATGATGAACCAATTCCTACATACTTTTGGCTCTATGCCCCAAGGCTTAGGTCAAGCCTCTTTGGTATTGTTACTTCCCTAATGAGAGTTAAAGATTTTAAGGAAGACAAGTCTTCCATTTACCAATGAACCCAAGGGCTCATTGATCACCAACCTTTGAATTTCATTAGAGATTAACAAGACCAAATCTTAGGGCCAAAATATACGTTTGGTTCTACAAGGAAGGAACCTTTCCCCTACATTAGTTAAGATGATAGGCTATTAAATATCCAATTGCATCATGGGAGTGCTTTTGGTTTTATATACTAATTGCCTTTCTATGTACTTCAATAGACATTCCTTCTATTCCACTTTTAACAAATAAAAGCAATAGAAAATATCTTATTCTAGAAACTGAACAAAGTTCTTTCCAAAATTAAGTACATAAAGACGATCTATAAAACCAAAAAAACCATATTGACCTATGCTGAAGACATAAATGAAATAGGCCACAACTCCCACTGGAAAAATCATCTCTATAGCCATCCATGTAGTCAGCAATATCCTCCTCAGCTAGCCGTCAGGTTTCCTGGAACCCCTGCACAAAAATGCAGACATGATTAGAGGCATCCGTATCTACCCACCAGGTACCGGTAGATATCACCGCTAAACATGTTATAACGACAAGAAGAAAATATACCTGCGATACTTTGGCGATGGGGACAATCCGTCTTCCAATGTCCTGACTGCTTGCATACAAAGCACTTGCCTTTCGGCTTCTTCATGCATCCCTGAGGTCCCTGTAATCCTGCTACTTTCTTTGCCTCAGACCATTTCTTCTTCTTTCCTTTCGGTTTAGAAGTAGGAACTTCTTGAGCAATGAAAGTCTGCGAACTCTGAAGAGAAACCACCTCTACCGCCTCGAGTTTTGTCAGAAGTTCTATCCACGAATATGAACGCTTGTCCATATTGTAGCTTAGGCGAAACTTCTCAAAACTCCCTGGTAGAGATTGGAGGATAAGATCGACCTGGGTTTCCCCATCGATCTAAGCTCCAAGAATTTCTATCTCCTTCAGCCAAGCCATCATTTTGAGGACATGTTCCTTTATGGGCATCCCCTCAACCAAGATCGTAGTGGTCAAGTTCTTCATTACCATCTACCTAGCGGCTCGATCACTTTGACCAAAGAGTTCATCGAGTTTGGATGTTTTTTCACTGGAAATGGAAGAAGCCTAATTTTGATGACTTTCGGTCGTCTCGTCTGCTTCTAGCCATTTCCTAAAATATTCAAACTCGCCTTCGGTATTAATCTCATTAGGCTTTTCGGTACAGAACTCGACAAGATCACACTTAGGTTCCTCGACAGTAGAGACAAAATCTATATTTAATTCCCAATCCATTTTATCACTAGGGGCATTTAATTGGATTTCTCTTTGAATTAAGTCTTGTGGGTCTAGATCCATTTTAAAACACCTGAGAATCATAACAATCACACACTTTAGATTTTTGAAATAAATTGACACCTTAAAATAATTTATTACAAAATCTACCAACACCTCAAATACCGAGAATTTCGTATGCCACGATGGTGTGGACGTATACGAACTCTACATTTGTGAGAGGAGGTTTTATCCATTAATTTTACTATCTTGTCATCCTAACCTTTTGACAAGCAAAATTAATAGTTGGTCCTCTTCGTCCCTACAAATAATAGCAGTGACTCCGATGGGGAGGATACTATTATTTGTATCTAAGTGTTTACCACCACACGACACCAAGCAAAATTATTTCCAATTATGTGTCTTCCGATGGGGAAGTACACACACTCATCAATAATTTCTTATAGTCTTTTCTAACCTAGTGATCCGTAGAACAAGCCCATCTGATGGGGAGGAATGCACTCAGTGATGATGCGCAGACTTGTTCGCATCACTTGTCAGATTGCAGTGGAGGCCATGGGACCCTTAGGGTCTCTCTCCCACTTAGTTATTTGCGTTGAGGTTTTTACATGCATTCACACAACAAGCACTCACAAACCAAAATAATAGAACAATGGAAAAATCCTAGATTTTTTCAAATATTATGGCCTTGGTCTCCAATGCGCCTCCAGTCGTGTCATCACCTCGTCCACTCCATCCTATCCATGAGCAAGCCACCATGAAGGAGTCCCCGAGCCGAGATGACTAGCTAACTAATTTACATCCATTGATCCTAGACTCCACGAAGGAGTGTACATGTCATCTAGATCAAAAGTAAATAGAAAGCTTGGCTAAACAAGTGTCATATTTAATTACAAAAATTAAATAGCTTATCTAGCCTCGTCAACCTCGAGGATTCATATAATTTACATCACACAATCAATCATATACAAACAACACAATTGCCATAATAGTTGAAATCTAGTGCCTGCAATAAAAAGTTAGCCTACGCACATCCAAATATCATCCAACAAAATAATGTAAATGATAATGTACAAAAAAATAACTGAATCCTAAACACACAAAATCGAAAACCTTGCTCTGATACTAATTGTAGGTATGGCTTGGCGGTTTCCAAGACAACCACGGGGTCATATCTGAAAGACCTCTCTATGACTATGGATTAAAATTTTTGATCCGAATAGAGACCCTGTCCTTCTAACGACCGATTCGTCGTCGTGTTAATTAATCCAAGTCACAACTTAGCCAAACCCGAGGTTAAGGCCTTATAGCTTTCTGGATTAATTAACCGTGGGAAAGATGACGATTTGGATCGCCGATTTTTGTGTTTATTTTCGGGGTCCAGTTAGTTAATTATTAACTATGATATCAAATCAATATAATAAACTAACTTACATAAAATGACAAGGCAAAGTAAGATGGCACAATTAAAACATGCGATAAGAAAAACGGAGCTCGGGAGAAATATACCTCGTCGTTTATCTCGCAGTCTTCTACCTTATGACCCTCCCCTCTTGGACGTCGTATGGGTGACGATCTACCAATTCGTGAAATCACCAAGGCTCCGGAATAATCCTTCTCTTCTTCCCTTCTTTGTGCCAACGCCAAAACCTAGGGTTAGGTTTTGGCCTACCGCCGACAACCCTTCAAGGAAGCGATGATGAAGCTGAGAAGAGAAGCTCTTCTCCTTCACCACACCCTACACCAACCCCTCTATCCTCTTCTTATCTTGCGGCCGCTGATCCACAAGGAAGAAGAGATCTCGGCACCTCCCTTTTCCGGCGACAAACACCAAAAGAGAGGAACCACTCTCGCCGGCGCACCTCACTTCTTCCTCCTTTACTTCCGCATGCCACCGAAGAAGCTGAGGAAGAAGAAAATGAAAAAGAAGGAGATGAAGGACTCCCTTACTCCTCCAACGTCGGCGCCGACTCCTACCCTTTGCGCCGCCAACCTCTCCTTCCTCCCTTCTTGCCGCGCGCCACCAAGGGATGGAGAAAGTTCCTCCCTTACTCTGTGATCTGCAGCGACCTCAAAGGAGAGAAGAACAAACGAGGAAGAAGGGCTGAACCCTTCTCTTCCACTAGTCGCCGGCGCCCTTTGAGTTGGAGGGGAGGATGTTCATTAGAGAGAGAGGGAGAGAGGTGGGGTTTATATATAGGGGATTAATAATCATTAATTGGAAAAATTTCCAATCAATTATGGATTGATTCCAAAATTATATATATATAGAATAATACCTTAATTAATTCAAGATTAATTCTTTAATTATTTCATGATTAATTCCTTAATTAATCTGAGATTAATAACTTAATTAATCCTAAATTAATTCCTTAATTAACCGGCCTTGTATCATGACTTTTATGGGGCTTTATTGGGATAAGATAGGGACCATGAGGAGGAGTTGGTTCTTGGCCAGCTAATGGATCCAAACTCGATCCATTAATGGAGATCCATTCCACTAAAGGATCCCATTGTACTTCCTCACTAATCCCCATATTTTTATATGGGCTCCACCTATTACGAGTCGTCCATCTCCCCGTGTTTAGGATATCGTATGCCCGATAATTAATTTAATTTATTGATAATTAAATTAATTATCTTCTTGATCCTTGATTAGTACCACTTAACCTTTTCGACATGCCGGACCATGGTCCACTTGCAAGATTTTACATGACGATCCTTTTGAGCTCACCAAGGGGGCATCATCACCCTGACTCACCAGGACATGAATTTCGTCAATAATCAACGACACCCTGACTATTGCGAGTACCTGTGAGATGCGGAGTGAAGAGGCTTATATAGCCGGGGAAGCTAACAACTCCTGTCCTGCCTGCCACCTTTTGTCCCGTAGCGAGGACAAGACGTTGCATGCCCAGGGGTGGCAGGATACAGTAGTGCATACCGGAATAAGGAAAGGGGCACCATCAACTTAAATGCTAACGTCGTTCGGCATCACTCGGCCTGACACTAGTGTATGTGGTCGTAGTACGGGGGGACAGGGTATGGCAGGAAGATGAAGGCATCAGCGGGATATCCGTCACTTGGGTCAGAATAGTATTAGACCTGCATCGACCCCGTACTGCTTCTAGTAGTCTAGTGTTTAAGAGTAGTTGTTTTGCCTGCCAGGGCCGACTGAGAACCCCTAAGAAGAGTGCCGACTGGGGGCGCTGAATAGCGAGGCCAACTGAGGGCATATGAGAGAGGTGCCGACTGAGGGCACCGGATAGTGAGGCCGACTGAGGGCCTATGAGAGAGGTGTCGACTGAGGGCACTGGATAGTAAGGCCGACTGAGGGCCTATGAGAGAGGTGCCGACTGAGGGCACTGAATAGTGAGGCCGACTAAGGGCCCAGAAGGACTGTATCGGGTAAAAGCCTCCTCTAGTTCGGGGTTACCCTAGGAGCGAGGGCCGCCACGCGTCGGCTGGGAGCCGTACTGAGAGGGGTAATAGATTGGGTTAGGCCTTATCTGTATGCAGAGGAACCCAGGGAGCGTGGGTCGCAACGCGCCCGACTGGAAACCCCCCGAGAGAAGTGCGGGGGCACGCCCGTGAGAGAGTCTAGGCACCTGATCAGGCTGATACTGAGGAGCGTGGGTCGCCACGCCCCTGATCGAGGCCACTGAATCGAGCAGTGTGTTAGCATATAGCTGCTTATGTCTTTAAGAGGCTTTGAGTTTGAGCATCCCCGTCCCGGGAGAATCTGCTGATACTGCGCAGGAGTCCTCTTGGACTTGGGATCTTTTTGGGGGCTCTAAACCCCTTAGTCTTGATAATGATCCGGGCCTATCCGTTCGCGTTCCCGAGGGGGCTAGGCCAGGCCGCCCGTACGGGCCTTACCTCCCATGGGCTCCCGAAGCCCACCAATCTATCTTCTGCTGACGAGGCGCTAGGCTGCCGAGCCAGGCTACACCTAAGCTGGCTCGGGATCAGACTCTAATCTTTTTTTTCTAAAAACAAATTTTAAAAATTAAAAAGAAAATAAAATGAAATAAAAATTTATCATCAAATGATTAAAATAATTTAAAACTTACATGCTTTTTATATTTAGATTTGAATATTAATATTTAAATTAATTAAAATATTCTTTAATTAAATTAAAACTAAAATATCTTATTAAATTTATTATAACATTAAATAAATGATAATTATATATATATAGTAATTATTTAAGGAAGATTTTATTTTTTTTATGTTTTTAGAAAATTCACATTTTTTTCTTCCTTTCTGATTTGCGAAAATAAATCTGATTCCTGTTCTAATTTACTTGTGACGACCAGGAGCAACTGTCAATTCACATTATCATCCATGGTCTTCTTCCCTTTTCCTTCATCTAATCCCTCTCCCTCTCCATTTCTTAATTATATTAAGCCCACGTTGGACTTGATATGATTTCATATTAAGCCCAATGTGGACTTGATATGAATGAGTTTAGCTTAATTAACAATGTAAGATTTTTTTAATTAAATTTTCTATTTAGTTTTCAAATTCTCTACGCATATAAACTTTTAAATTCAAAAATATATATTATGTATTATGAACTACAAAAATAAAATATTATCTTTTTATCCATGTTAAAAGAAATAAAATATTATTTTTTTATGTTTTAGCCTAATTAATGAATCTAAGATTCTTCTTTTTTGGAACTACTTAAAAGTTTTTTAAACATTCTAAACTATAATAATGAAATCCCAAAGAATATATATACAATTTAGTCTTTTTGATTATATTCTTTTTATTTGTTAATAAGAATTATTTATCATCATTGCCAATATCTCTTGTTACTTATATTTAAATGTAATAGGATTCCTTAAAATAATAGATAACATAAATTAAGGTGGAACCAAAAATTTAAAGATCACATTGGGCCTGATATGGAATTATATCAGGCCCACGTTAGGCCTGATATAATTCCATATTAGGCCCAACGTGGGAAAGATATGGTATCTATATCAGGCCCAACGGGCCCAATGTGAGATTTATTGGCGATTTATCCTTATTGCCTTTTAACACTTCAGAGAAGTTGAAATAAACAATGGATAGCATATTTGAACTCCTTGAAACCTTAGAAATCCACGGGACATGAAATTGGTACAATTGGAGCTCTCTAAGTTAATAAGTAGGTTTTGACCAAACCCACTGATTTGACCTAGAGAACTCCGATTGCATAAATTTCAATTCCTTTGAATTTCTAAGGTTACGAGGAGTTCAAATATATTATCCATTATTTAGTTTGACTTCTCCGAGGTGATAAAAATATTGGAGAAATCTATGGCCCGAAGTGACCATGTGTTTTGATATTTGGGCAAAGGGTTTAAGTAAGGTTCACCCGTGTATTTGATATGTGTATGTGAGTGTGCAGACTTGCAGGATACACATAGGCTTAGCTGGATGGCTTTGGGTCTGGTGAATGATGGCATGAGGAGACAAGCCATGGGCTTGTATGCATCCGAGGGACTGTGGACAAAGCAGAAACGATGAGCTGAGGGAAGCGCACTTTGAGGTATACACGAAGGATGACATGAGGATGGCTCGCAGGCTCGTATGCATCTGAGGGATGAGAGCCAAAGTCGAAGAAGGCAACACGTTGAGGCTGCTAGGTGAAGAGTCAGTTGAGTTGTGAAGGTCTGAGTGCTGAGAGAATTATACTCGGGAAGGAAAACCCTAGGTTTAGGGTTTAGGCAGTTGATTGATGCTTGGATCAATCGACTGGTAGATGGCATAGAAAGATCAACCGACTGATCTTCTATGCAGTCGACTGGTGTTGGCTGGGAATTTAAATGTTTGGTTGTAACGCTCGAATTCGATTGGAACCAATCGACCAGTCGACTGGTAATGACTAATTCAGCCACGACTTTTATTTAAGGGAGCTCGGTTTGGCTGGCTTGGATTGATGAAACTGGCTTTGGTTAAAGGCCAATTAGTAGTCTAAGTGCTTAGGTGTGTGTTGCAGATTGTGGCGAGGTTCTTCACCCACAAGGAGCTACACGAGCTATCCGAAGGCTTTCCGGGGATTCATCCACCGACGGATCAGAATCGTCCACTTTATAGACAACCGTGGAATAGGAGCTTTATCTCTGAACCACGTTAAATTGGTTTGTCTTCTTAGTTGTTAATTTAGTTATTTGTTATTCCGCTTGCGCACTAACAACGTGTAGAAAGAAAATCGAAGAATTGGGGGCAATAGGCTATTCACCCCCTCTAGTCGGTCCATCGATCCTCAACAAGTGGTATTAGAGTGTGGTTGCTTGTCTATAGACTAACCGCCGAGAGACCAAAAGGCTAGAGGAAATGGCGCTTGAAGAACGCTTAGGGGACGATATCAACGTTCCACCTCCCTACGATCATGAGTATTTCGATTATTGGAGGTTACGAACAAAGACGTGGTTCAACATGAATTGGGATCTAATGATTGCCATTGAAGAACCATTTTGTAGGACCGGTGTCGTCGATAGACGGGGGTGAATATCGACCATAAAAACTCTTTTGCGGAAACTCGTAAACTTTCGGATCTTCATTCTAGACTCAGAGTTAGTGCAGCGGAAAATATACAGAACAAAAAGAAAATAGACAACACAGCAAACGCAAGATTTTTTACTTGGTTCCCAACCCCCCGGGGTCAGTACATCCAAGGCCTAAGCACGGGAACGCCCTTCCACTATTGGTCTCCTTTCCGGACTTTCCAGAGGTGGAGAAACCCGTCTTACAGTGCAAAAATTACAATAAAAAGAATAAATAAAATACGTGTAGAATGCAAATTCAAACCGAATGAAAAGAATCGAAGCCTCGGCCGATCTGGATCTCCGAAGTGTCGCACACTTCCTCCCAGAGCCTCCTTGGTCACAGAGCTACGTCGTTAGCACGTTTCTTATGTTTGGAGTGCTTAGAATGATTCTGGAAGTTGTGTTCTGAGATGAGGGGTCGAAGCCCCTTTTATAGGCTTCATTAGGGCGCCTGTTATCACCGGGGCGCCTCAATGGGCTTGGTCAAACTTTATCTCCGTGCCGAACTCGCCGCAGCAGATAAGGCCTTTGACCAGGGCGCCCTGGACCTCCCAGGCGCCTCAATGAACCCAGTCAAAGCTTATCTCTGCTTCGAACTCGCAGCAGCAAATACAGCTTTGAACCAGGGCGCCTGTATCGATGGGGGCGCCTGAATGAAGACCTAATTTACCTCCTTTAATTGAGGCACCTCCTTCAATGGGGGTGCCTGAATGAAGGCCTTCCAGCCATGTTGTGTGTTGTTCACTTACTTTGTCTTCCATTCTAGGTACCTGCAAGATATATAAATACAAAGCAAATATACACACAATCTTAACCTTAAGGACTTGGTTTTGACTTCGGATTTCCAAAAAACCCTAGGTCGAACCGACACAAGTTCCCACCCCCGGGAACGCGCCTTTCACCTACTCCTTTCAGGAGACGGTTGCCACCCAGTCCATTCGGGTGGACTTTTGCTTAGCCTCCGATACTCTCGGATCTCGAGACGTGCGAACCTTGACCCGTCTCTACTTTTGTCCTTAGTCATCGCTCAGCTAAGTTTCTCAATCCCTCAGACCAAGACTTTATGCCCAAACCCTAAGTCCAGGACTTCGGTGCCCAACCCTCGGCCAGGTCTTCATGCCCAATTCCTCGAACCAGGTCTTCGTGCCCAACCCTCGGTCAGGTCTTAGGTGTCAGCCCTCGGCTAGGACTTAGTGCCCAATCCATGATCAGGACTTCTTGCCCAATTCTTAGAACCAGGACTTTGTGCCTAGGTAAACTAGGGCTTTCGTTCACATTGTTACTCTTCTCTTGACTTACCCTTTCCTTGTTCAATGTATCACTGACTTAAGCATATTGTCAAACATTGAAACACTTAGAGGAGGACATCACTGATGCAACTTGCACCAACAATCTTCTCCTTTTTGATGTTTGATAATATCTTAAGTTAGATTGGATGAAAGGGCTAAACCTTGGGATAAAATAAAAAATTTTGATTTTTTGATCCTTTGGTAAGAGAGAAAAAAAATTCTAACTTAAGTGCACCTCTCCCCCTTTGTCATACATCAAAAATCACCAAAAAAAACTTGCATAACAATGAAAACATTTGGTTCTTTTTGAAAATTTAAATTGTTGAAGCATAGCAACAAGCTAGAAATATTTTAAACTTTTAGTATAATATGATAAATTTTAAAAAAATTTTGCAAACCCATTATGCAAAACATATTAGTACTTTGGACAAAAAAAATTGCTAGTATATTTGAGAGATGTCTGGCACTTTTCGAAAAATGCAATATTTTTGAAAAATGTATAGCTTTTGAAAAAATTCTGTGATCTTTGAAAAGTGCAAGTACTTTTGAAGAATATTATGATCTTTGAAAAATTAAGTATTTTTTTAAAAATTTTGAAGAATATAAGTACTTTTGAAAAATATTAGAATTTTTGAAAAGTATAAGTACTTAGAAAAATCTTGTTTTTAAAATATAATATTTTACTTGACTTGGTTTCTTTTCCAGTCCGACACAATCCTAGAAAACCTTGTTGACTATAAGGATATTTTTCTAAGTGTCCTGGAAATTCTCCAACTCAAGTAAACATTATTTTAAAAAAAAACTATTTTGAAAATGATAGAGATTGAGAGTGATAGAGAGAAAATATGATTTCAAAAAAAACTACTTTGAAAAAAATTATGTTTTCAAAAATGACTTAATAATGTAGTGCATGAAAATATATTAAATAATTCTTTGTAATTTGACCTCCTCCTAAATTGACCCAGTCCTAGGAAGCTTGTTGACCACAAGTACTCTTCCTCTAAGTCTTTAGGGTTTAGTTCAGATCAAAAGAATTATCTAATAATTTCAAAACAACTAATTACCAAAAAAAAATTTTAGAAGTTCTTCTTTTGACTCAGACTCCCCCTAAATTTGACACATCCTAGGAGTCCTTGTAGATCATGAAGTGGACCTTCCTCTGCGTCTTTAGGGTTTATCAAAATCAAATGAGACACAGGCACACTTTTAGAATATATTTTGAAATTTCGAAACATATTTTGAAATGAAGGTAATTTGTTAGGCATAGTTTTCGAAAAATATAAGTAATAGTATTTAAAGCATAATTTTCGAAAACCATTTTAAAAGACAGTGATTTTTCAAGAACAACTTTTAAAAGACATTTTAAAAGATAGTGATTTTTCAAGCACAATTTTTAAAAGATATTTTAAAAGATAGTGATTTTTCAAGGATAATTTTTGAAAGAAAATTAAAAAATAAACCACTCTCCCTGTACCGTTTGACTCTATCTAATGCCTTAGGGGACTTTAGTGTTGACCTAAGAGGCTTGTGTCTAATTGTGTAGGTCAAACAATTTTTCAAAAGAATATAATTTTGAAAATTTATCATATATAATCAACAAGACAAATATGAATTCCATAAAAACATTATTATGTTGAAGCACTATTTTGAAAATATATTTTTAGAAAAATATTCTAAGAAGTTTGAAAATCGATTTTGAAAAATATTTTTCAATTTATTAGTCCGTAACATCTCACTCATTCTAAATGTCTCAATACAACACGCATGGTTGCCTTATGGGTGCATTGTGAGATGCTTGAATCATTTTTCTTTATTCATTGTTAAATCTAAGATTTAATTGAAATTTGCGTTAGATTCAAATTTATCAAATAGTAAAGTGAATTTAATTTTTGGTAATCGACTTCCAGGTCTTGGCGAGACACAAGGCCTTCTTTAACCGTAACCTTGTTGGATCATCAACCCTTTCCTTGACAAAGCCTTTTATCGAAAATTCATTTTCAAGTTACTTCTTGAAAAATTTTGGTCTAACTAGCTTAGGTTTTGGATCGGTAGCTTCGGCTAGTTCCACCAGACTAAACAGACCAAGTAAAATATACTTGACCTTATTAGAAGGGCTTCCCTAACAGACTATCATCTCGCCTCCACCTAATACTAGGTTGTTCAAGTTTCAACTATTCTTTTTCCTATAGCCGTTCTAATTTATGCATCAAATTAAACATGAATGACATGACATAAACTTTAATGAAATAGCAGATGCATGTTTATGGCATTAATGCATGATTCAAACAAGTCAAAATCTTTAATTAAGTTTCTAAAGATGTATCAAATTTCCGATTTGATACATGTTGTGTGAACCCGCGAATATGCCAACCCACTTTGACATATTTAATTTTATTAAATTAATCGTTGTGGTTTGGGTAAGATTTTATTTAATTCGAGTTTAAGTTACTTAAGAATTAATTAGAATTATGAATTAATTAAAGTTGAATTAATTAATAATTAATTGAAGTTGGATTAATTAAGGATTAATTGAATTACAATTAATTAAGGATTAATTGAATTTAAAAATTAATTGAATTTCTAATTAATTAAAGATTAATTGGATTTTGAATTAATTAAAGATTAATTGAATTTTGAATTAATTAAAGATTAATTGAATTAAAATTAATTAAAGATTAAGATTAAGTTAATTAAGGATAATTAAAGATTGAAATAAATAAGGTAAAAATTGTTAAGATTTAAATTTCAACATCTTTGGGTTGGATAATAATTATGGGTTCAGCTTCATCATTTTCATTATTTTAAAAATTTCTGACTCCTTTACTATCTCTTCTTTATATATCTTTTCAAGTTTTTCTAATAATTCTGTTTTATTTGAATCTTTGTAAACTTTATTAACTATGACCTTGATCTCAGATAATTCCTTTTCCTCCTCATCCTCAAAGTTATATTCTTCAATATCCTCAAAGAATAATTATTGGGAGAGTGAAAGTAGGAGAGTGAAAATCATAGTGAATGACGTGGCACCTTGCATGCACGATCTTCGACGGGTTCACCGTGCCCCCCAGGGTATAGTTTGATTCGGGGCGGCGGCCAAAGGCCGCCGATGCTGTCCAAGCAATAATCGGATGTGTGTATGTAAAGTGCCACGGCATGCCACGTCATGCCACATCATTCACTATGGTTTTCACTCTCCCATTTTCACTCTCCCTATCATTGCTCATCCTCAAAATAGGTGGAGTAATTTGGGCCACTAGTTAATATTTTGTAATAATCTTCAACATTATATATAATTAAATTATCATCTAAGAGGATTTCATCTCCACTATCCTTAGAAATATCTTCAATATTTTCAAAATTAATCTCACAATTTTCAAAATTATCCTTAAGAATTATCCTTAAGGTTTTCAAATTTGAATTCAAAATTATCCTTAAGATTTTCAAATTTGAATTCAGAGTTATCCTTAAGATTTTCAAATTTGAATTCAAAATTATCCAATTTAATTTCTAAATTATCTTCAGGATTATCAAATTTAATTTCTAAATTATCCTCAAGATTATCAGATTTTTCAAAAATAAAATTATCAGAATTTTCAGGATTTAAATTAAGATTAATTTTAGAAATTAATGAATTAACATTAAGGATTAAACAGTTGATTCTTGATACTTTAACATTATCGATATTTTGTAACTGGTCATGCAGAACATTAAATTGACTATTCACAAAATTTAACTTTTCAGAAAAATTATCTAAATTATTTACATAAGATAGTGCAGGAATTTTAAAATTTTTCGGAACATAAATTTTGCGTACCTTTGCCGGACATTTATTCTTGTAGTGTTCATATTTTTCGCACTTGAAACATTTGATGTGATCTTTGTTCTTCCGACCTCTTGGTGTTGGTACGTCTTTTGTCGCCGATGAAGAACGAGTCTTATGAGTAGGGCACTGATTTTTATAGTGCTCTCTCTCCCTGCACTTGAAACATATTATATGGAATTCAAAAATAGACATTTAAATAAAATATACCTGATTCACCCCTGGGCTCCCCCTCAACTCTTGGCGTCTTTGCTCTGTCGGCGGTTAGTCCGGTGAAGAGCGGTCTGGCTCTGATACCAATTATAGGGCCGGAGCCGTCGATAGAGGGGGGGGGTGAATATCGACCGTAAAAACTCTTTCGCGGAAACTCGTAAACTTTCGGATCTTCGTTCTAGACTTAGAGTTAGTGCAGCGGAAAACATACAGAACAAAGAAAACAGACAACACAGCGCACGCGGGATTTTTTACTTGGTTCCCAACCCCCCAGGGTCTGTACATCCAAGGCCTAAGCACGGGAACGCCCGTCCACTATTGGTCTCCTTTCCGGACTTTCTGGAGGCGGAGAAACCCGTCTTACAGTGCAGAAATTACAATCAAAAGAATAAATAAAATACGTGCAAAATGCAAATTCAAACCGAATGAAAAGAATCGAAGCCTCGGTCGATCTGGATATCCGAAGTGATGTGCACTTCCTCCCGGAGCCTCCTTGGTCGTAGAGCTTCGTCGTTAGCGCGTTTCTTCTATTTGGAGTGCTCAGAATGATTTTGGAAGTTGTGTTCTGAGCTGAGGTCGAAGCCCCTTTTATAGGCTTCATTAGGGCGCCTGTGATCACCAGGGCGCCTCAATGGGCTTGGTCAAACTTTATCTCTGTGCCGAACTCACCGCAGCAGATAAGGCCTCTGACCAGGGTGCCCTGGACCTCCCAGGCGCCTCAATGAACCCAGTCAAAGCTTATCTCTACTTCGAACTCGCAGCAGCAAATACAACTTTGAACTAGGGCACCTGTATCGATGGGGGTGCCTGAATGAAGACCTAATTTACCTCCTTTGATTGTGGCGCCTCCTTGAATGAGGGTGCCTGAATGAAGGCCTGGCTTTGCCTCCTTTGATTGAGGTGCCTCCTTCAATGGGTGCGCCTGAATGAAGGCCTTCCAGCCATGTTGTGTGTTGTTCGCCTGCTTTGTCTTCCATTCAAGGTACCTGCAAGATATATAAATACAAAGCAAATATACACACAATCTTAACCTTAAGGACTTGGTTCTGACTTTGGATTTCCAAGAAACCCTAGGTCAAACCGACGCAAGTTCCCACCCACGGGAACGCGCCTTTCACCTACTCCTTTCAGGAGACGGTTGCCACCCAGTCCATTCGGGTGGACTTTTGCTTAGCCTCCGATACTCTCGGATCTCGAGACGTCCGAACCTCGACCCGTCTCTACTTTTGTCCTTAGTCATCGCTCACCTAAGTTGCTCAATCCCTCGGACCAAGACTTCATGCTCAAACCCTAAGTCCAGGACTTCGGTGCCCAACCCTCGGCAAGGTCTTCGTGCCCAATTCCTCGAACCAGGTCTTTAGTACCCAACCCTCGGCCAGGACTTAGTGCCCAATTCCTCGAACCAGTTCTTCGTAACCAACCCTCGGTCAGGTCTTAGGTGCCCATCCCTCGGCCAGGACTTAGTTCCCAATCCATGATCAGGGCTTCGTGCCCAATTCTTCGAACCAGGACTTCATGCCTAGGTTAACTAGGACTTTGGTTCACATTATTACTCTTCTCTTGACTTACCCTTCCCTTGTTCAATGTATCACTGACTTAAGCATATTGTCAAACATTGAAACACTTAGAGGAGGACATCACTGATGCAACTTGCACCAACACATTTGAAGCCTCGAAAGATAAGCATGAGAAGAAGCTCTGACCAAGACATTGGACCAAGGAGCAACAATCACAATCGAAGGCAAATGAGAAGGTAATCTCAATATTACTTAATATTTTGCCTAACGATGTGATTAGCCTTGTAGTTGAATATAAAAATGTGCATGAATTATGGAGCAAGATGTTGACGCTTCATGAAAACCTTATACAAGCTCAATTAGTGAAGGAGTCCAAGGAAATGAGCTTAACGGCCCACGAGGAAGAGAATGATCAATCGAATGAGGAGAGAAGCTCAACATCTGAGGAGGAGAAGAAAGAATATGAAGAATTATCCACCTCCTCAAGTGAAGTGGCACTGGATGACAAAGAACGATCCACTTCATCAAAGGGTGAAGAAGAAGTCTTCACTTCAAGGATTGAGGGAGAGGGGAGACCATCCTTAATACTGGAGCAAGAAGAAGCCTTCACCAACATCAAAGCAAAATCCAAACGCCACATTATTTGCTTTGGGTGCAATGAGAAGGGGCACTACAAGGACAAATGTCCATTGGGTAAAAAAAAGAGGTAAACCCTAAACCCAAGTCAATTTTTTTAAAATCTAACACGGGTTTTAGGGAAAAGAAGGAGAAGAGACATATACGATGCTTCATGTGTGGTGAGCTAGGATACTATCACCCCAAATGCTCAAGAAAAGAAGAATTCAAGAAATTTGAGCATTTAAGGAAAATGGGAAAAGAAGGAGAAGAGGAGGAGTTCACATCAAGGGGGAGTTACAATGGTAAGGGAGATAAACCTTAACCTTAAATTTAATTCAAATTTAAATTCCTCCATGCATGCTAGAAATTATAATGTTAATTATTTTTTCATGCATAATTATGATTTTAGATATCATGATAAAAATAGGGTTAATCATGTAGATCAAAACTCTAGGAAATCATGTCATGATAAAATCAAGACAATTAGACCTAAGGATCAAAGCATTAATCTCAAGAAAGGGAGACACATACCTAGGAAGGTGGGTAGGTTTAGGGATGTCCAAGGTGGACATGTCGATTCTAGGTTTAAGAACCTAGAAAAGGAAAATCAAGCTTTGAGGACAATGCTTGATAAATTAGAGAAAATCTTAGATAAATTCACTATTGGATCAAGGGTTTAGGTATGGTGTTGGGTGGTCAAAACCCCAACAATGATAGATAGGGTATTGGATACCGATCTAAGTTTTCCAATGCTATCGAGAAGTCATATGCAAGAGTGTCATATGACTATAGCAAGGGGAAATCCAAGAATGGCAAGGGAATGTCATTTAAGGGCAAAATGACCTTGACCAAGGACAAGATGTCCAAAGATTAAAGGGAAGAAAATCTTAACTAAGGACAAAGTGTCTAAGGTTAAAAAGGTTAGGTTTGTAGGCCAAGAATCACCGGAGGTACACCAGTGTGACATTGTGATTATAGATGAGTCACCTAGGGAGGTGGCTAAAGCTAAGAGCTCAAGGGGGAGCTCTAGGAGCTAAGTTGACACCCATGGTCAATAGATCTCGAGAGAATTTCTCCCAGAAGTCTAGATGGACCATAGAGTGTGCCAAAAGATTTGGAGACAAATTTGAGTCTCAATCCTAGGGATTTGGCACATTAGAATTGAGTGTCATGCATGAAAATATGACATTGGGGTCATATTACATGAAAATTAGTTTTTGATATATAAATGTCATATAAACTAATGCTAGGGATGTATTTGTTGGACCTTGGATGGCTAGAGAGGGGGGTGAGAATAGCCAGACACACAAAACATTCGCCTCTTTTGAACTTTCTGCACTTGAGGGTTAGCAGCGGAAGAATACAAGCAGAAAGACAGAAACAGAAATAGACAAAAAACAAAAACAAAACACAAACCAAAGACGCTAACTCAAAGGGTTTACAAGGTTCGGGGATAACTTGCCCCTACTCCTTGGCGTGCCCGTAAGGTGGGCGATCCCTTGATCGTCGGCAGATCAAGCCCCGGAAATCCAGATATCACAACCTCCTTCTCGGTGGAGAAACTTCTCCACAGAATAGTCTGAAGATGATATGAAATAAAGCATAGAGACAGACAGATAAAAGGCTTACAGAGTGTGAGCACAAAGAACGCAGAGAAGGAAACACTTCATCGAGCTCAACCCAGCACAACTCTCACGCAAGAACTCCCCGCTCTTCGTGTCAGCTTGTTGATGGAATCGTAAAGCTCTCCACTGCTTCCAAGTGCTCAAGTTTCAGAGATTCAAAAGATGCTCAAGAGTTTTCAGTTCTATCTCTTCTCCTTTGCCAGCCATCCTTTAAGTCTCTAAAGTTTCTGCTCATCAGCAGATCACCACCAGGCGCGTCTGTAGCTCACCAGGAGCGTCTATAACAATCTCCGTCACCAACCCACTGACCTCGCTCAGTCCACTCAATCCTCTTCAGCCGAGCCTCAGGTCAGTCGTCAGCTTCGCCAGCCAGTCGCCAGCCAGTTGCCAGCCCGCGCTAGAAGCGTTGAAACCTGCGAATGGATAACGAATAAACCTGACCGAAGCGAAAGTCACCACTTGACCCTCCTTGGTTTGAGTCATCCTTGTCTCACCTGCACGCTCAACAGAGGCTTAGCACAGCAAATCAAAAGTAAATCAGAGAAATCAGAAGCGATTCAGAGAAGTTTGACACAGTTTTCGAATTAAAGTTTAGACACTGATTAGTCACCAGACCGATCAGTGAAGATTCTGATCGATCAGGCTCCTGCCTGATCGATCCAGGGAAGCTCTAATTGATCACCTTGACCGATCAGAGAACTGGGATCGGTCACCAGATCGATCCACAGTTTACTAGGACTTCAAGGCCACAACCCGCAGGTTCATTGACCTGATCGGTCACCTGACCGATCAAGTTGTGCCCTGATCGGTCATGGTGACCAATCAGGACCCAGCCTGATCGGTCCAGAAGAACTTTGATCGGTCCAAGTTACCGATCAGGTTTCTCCTGCCTCTTTCTGATCCCTTTTCTTATCCCTTTCTGATCATTCACCAGAACCATCAGAAGCCAAACAGAAACATTCTGTTCTCTCTCTGATCGTTCACCAGAACGATCAGAAGCCAAACAGAAACATTTTGTTCTCTTTCTGATCATTCACCAGAACGATCAGACTCCCTGGATCGGTCACCAGACCGATCTATTTACAAGGGAACTCGTGCCAACTCCTGATCGGACTCCAGACCGATCAGGTCACTTGGTGACGGACCCAAAATAGACTGTCACGAATGTGGGTCTCAAATTTAAAATATGAATATGCTGGAAACCCTTTTAGCAATCAAAATATGAAAACGTAGTAAAGAAGCCACAGGTCGTATTTTTCCTCGGGACTAGTTGAAGATTTGTTTGATTCACGCTTGTATTTAGGTGTCGTTTGTGAATTTTGGGGTTCAAATAAATATTTGGGGTTTAGTTTCAATGAGAAATGAAAATGCAATGAAAATAGAGGAAACTTACCTAATAAGCTAAACAAGTGATGGCATTTAATGATTCAACCAATGGACCACTTAATCAAACAATACAATATTGCGAAATTCAGGACTTAAACTGATTCCAATTGCAAGAGTTCACTACAGATTGTGTGCAACTTGGAAAGTTCCATTAAAAACAACCCTAATGCGAAACAAGTGAGACGAAACAGATTTTGACAGTTTTCGACTAAACCAAATGCTAGCACCTTGAACCTAGTTGCAAAATTTGAAATACAATTCAGAACAAACCCAATGCGAATGAGATGATTTCAGGCTCAATAATACATTAAAAATAGGCTTAGTCTTGATACAAATCAGTGCCAAAAACAGTTGACACGCAGAGGAAACATTTGTGCCAAAGCCAATGCTTTTGTGCCAAGGGTGCAGAATTGAACGAATTGATTAAGCTGGAAAAGCACAGCTGTGCATTCAGTGATATGCAGGGATCAATGAAGACATTCAGACTCCAACAGACTAATCAAAACAGATGTTGAAGAACTTGACACAAGTACTGAATCAATGAAGACAATCAGACTCCAACCACAACTGCAGAAACTGCAGTGAACTGCAGGAACGTTGCAGAAATTCAGAAACATGCAGCAGGTATGCAGCTACAAGTTGGATGCAAATTCAAACTAAACAACTGAAATTAAGTGCAAAAGAGTTCGAATGCAAAGCTTCCTTGATATAGCTTCAGCAGCTACCATTTAAAATTGCAGAAATGAATTGGGTACAGAATTGAAACTGGAATGCAGAATTGGAATTTGATTCGATCAAGCTGATACAAATGCAGAGGGTAATACTAAATCTTTGTAAACTACCCCAGCTACAATGTATAAATGTAAGAGAAGACTCACATCTACTGGAGACCAAGTTCAGTTGCTGAAAGAAAGGGCTGATACGCAGGTTTTTAGAGCAGAAACGTAGGAGTTCAGAACTTCATTTGCAGAAATGCAGCTTCTAATTAAATTCGAAGACAACAACCAACTAAGATCAAGTTCACAATTCTAGTGCTCGAAAACAATTCAAAAAAGCTAGGTTTATGGATGTGAAATTCAAAATCAAACACTGAAACTTTCAGACACTGGATTGATACGCAGAAAAATAGGCTTAGGAAACTGATACGCAAGGAAAGGAAATGGCACGCAACAATTAAACATCAAAGAAATTGAAACTAGAAGCTATTGTCCACTAAACGAGTTCCCTAGCTAATTACTTGCAGAATTTAAAACCTAATTAAGGGCAGAAAACAAATTCAGAAACTGAAACTAGGTGGCTGAATCGAAAATCAAAAACAGAGCAGTTGCAGAAATTTGAATTTCAGCTAATACAATGAAAATTAACTAATACTAAATCTCAATCTCTCATCTCAGTTCAAAACCCCTTGCTGTCACTCAAGGATGAACCTCGAATTGAGAAAGTAACAATCCATACAAGAAAATTACAACAGCTGAATAAAATGTTCAGAAATGAAATGGCACGCATGCAGAAATGAAAATTACATCTAAAACTCGAAAATTCAATAAGAAAACTATCCTCAATCACTCTATTAGGTCAATAACTCCTTGTTCGTCACGCAATGGTGAGCCTCGAACCCGTAAGCTCAGCAAACCATTGAAAAATAGCTCTGATCTGACCCCAACTTTCCAGATGTTGATCAAGGGTCAGGATCTGCCTCGTGGTAGCTCGGATCCTCCAGATTTGCAACGGATGGTCCAGATCAACCTAATCTTTGAATGGACGATCTAGAGCCCTCCGAGCTTGATCCAATGTTTGAATGAGCTCTGATTGGGATGAAACCTTCAGATCTTGATCAGAGTGCTTGATCAACCCTAACCCTAGCTCGGATTGCTTCAGATGGTCCCGGATGGCTCAGATCTAGCCGCTTTTGAATCGGACGGCCCAGATTTAATCCTAATCTTGATAACTCGATCCGGGTCACTTCCGACTCAAGTTTGACCCAATATGCCCTAGGTCCATGAACCTTTCATGCCTACAAAAAATAGATAAAAAATTTAATGGCCAAATAATCCAATTTTCTGCAAATTTACAATTAAGTCCAAAATAAGAGGAAGTTCTAAAACCTAGGGTAAATTCACAATTAAGCAAGAAAAATATGGGTCAAACATGGATTTTAGCAATTAAAATAATCAACAAAATGGTACTTATCAACTCCCCCACACTTAAGCTTGAGCGTCTCGCGAAACTACTAAATATGTATCCCTTTGGTTTTCTAAAGCATAATTAGAAGCAAATGAAAAGAAATTACCTAAGGTTGTCAATTCTAAAAAATCTAAGCTCTATGGATTAGTATCTCGTCCTTAAATCAACAACTTAGCCTTTTCATCCATCATGATTCATTGAGATGAATTTAAATCACTAGCCTTTCAAGGGAAATTTTTGTTGCTCTCTTCATAAGTTCTAAGTTGATGATGGAAATGGAGCTCACTCAAACACACATGCTTCTTGCACTACCATAGGCTTGCTTATTATCTACTCTCCACCATCATTCATGATTAGGATCAACATCTACAAAAACAAATGAAAACATAGAAAAATGGTAAGAAATGGAGTAAAAATCAAGAAAATGGAAAAATTGATAAAGTGGAAGACTTGATTGCTCAAGAACGTTTCCAATGTACTTTGCCCCTCTTTACAGTCCTCTAATGATATCAAAAGTGTGGTGAAGTCAAATTTAAGTAATTGCCTTTGATTTGGATGAAAAACCCTTCCTTGGTTTCAATGTGCCAAGTTTGCCCTTTTTTGTGCCATTTTTCTTTCTCTTTTCTTTTCTTTTTCTCTTGGTCAGCTGCTGAATAGTTTTCTGCTTTCTTTCTTTCTTGTAAGGTCAAGAAGGTAGTGGAGCAAGGCTGTAATTCAAATGAGAAAAATATTCACTTGTTTCCATGGTACCAACATTCCATTTGTGTGCCAATTTTTTTCTCTCTTCTTTTTCTTCTTCAAACTGTTTTTTTTTCTTTTTCTTCTCTCAAATCTTCTAATGGAGCACAATCGGGTCAGATTTTTTCATTAGAGAACTCAAAACATCAAACAACAATTGGGGAATTAGATGCTCCATATGTGTACTTCACTAATCAACTATTGCAACTCCCTCTTGATACATGGCCTTCTAAGTTGGCACATTTCGATTGCATTCTTTTCTTTTTCTGTTTCAGCTTCAAATTCAGCTCCACTTAATCAATTTCAAGTCTCTGATTTCTTCACATCAGTTAGCATATAGGAATAGTTGAGCAAATGGTAGTGGAAAACCTAAATGCTTCACTTGGAATTTTGGCACTACAACTTTTTTTCTGATTTTTCCTGTCCTGATTTAAAACATCCTAGCAGCCACCATTTCTATTTTTGATCAGCTGTGATATTCTCAATACTCTTTGATGCATTTCCGAATTTTGTTCCCTGATTCACAGCCTAGAAAAATCCAATTCAGCCTCAAGTTGACACAAGTTCTGCTAAAAAATTGCACTACCAATCTGTTTTTTTTCTAGTTGCCTTTTCTGTTTTGATCTGAAAATCCAATCAATAGGCTGCTGCATTTGGGACCACTACAGACAAAACTCCTACCCAAAATTAGCTTATTGATTTCCTTCAAAAATTCAAAAGTTTTCAGAATTCATCTCTTGTCACAACCTTTGCCATTCCATTTCTGCATTGAGTTCAGATTTTTTTTTCTTTCACAGCTTCAAATCAGATTTTCTTCATAAAAGCTCCACTTGATTTCGGCACTGCCTCGCTGATTTCCAAAATCGAAATTATTTGTTTCTCTTTGAATTCTTTGCTTAATTTCATCTCTTGACCACTACTTACCACTTGGTTCAGAAATTTTTTTCTTTTCGAATTGGTGCAGATTTTTTTTTTCTCTTTGCTTGCCACTTAAATCTTCAAAATATGATAAGGAAGCTAGATCTCCAATTGCTTCCATCTCTCTTGCTCATTCTTGGAACCAAACTCAATCACTTGGCACATGAATTTTTTTTTTCAAATGAAGTGCCTCTTTGATACCAATCTTTCCAAAACACTAGTCACTCCCCCACACTTAAATCTTTGTCCGTCTCGGGCAAAATAGCATTAAGAAACATTTCAAACAACAAATCCATAGAAAAGTGAGGGTAAGAGTAGGAAATAAGTAAAGAAAAATGGAATGAACATGATTTTTGCCAAAATTGATGTGGAAAGGTAAACAAAGTGATTAGCCTCTATAGATGTGATCCAATCATTGAAATATGATTTTGAAAGAACCTAAGCAAGTTCTAGAGCACAATGACATATGTGTATCACAAAAGTAAGGCTAATTCTCACTAGGTAAAAATAATTCATCCCAAGTCCTCAATTAAGAATCTAAAGCAAGTAGTACTCAAGCATCCAAGATTTCATCGATTAGCTCAAACCTTAAGTCTTAACAACCAAATTTAATTTATTTTCAAGAGATTCTAAAATGACATGAAGATAACCTAGAGGGATACATTTATTCCTAAATATGAAGAAAACGTGCCAAAAGAACTAACATGCATTTATTGACAAGGACTAAATATGAAGAAAATTCTACTTCTAGAAAGCATAAAAAATGAAACATGCAATAAAAGAAAATACAAGAAGAAACAAACTCCCCTTTATTCTGGTGGACGGAGTCTATCCAGAAGTAGCCTCCATCGTGGTAGTGGAGGAACATGGTTGGCTGAGAGAATTAGAACTCCCCCACACTTGAATTTCACAAAAATTTGTTCAGGTGGCCGCAGGCGATTTAGGTTCAAGATCCATTGAAGGAATGGAGGGCTATGGATTAAAGTAAGATCTTCTCCTCCTTCTTGATGCCTTTCAGAAGTCCTTCCAGGAGGTTGGAGTCTATTCAGATGGAGCACCCACTCCTGAAGTCTTCTAAACCCTACAAAATAATGTAATACCTCTCTCAAGCGTGCAGGGTACGAAGGAAATAAAATAATATCAGTCTCTGCATGAAATGAATCCAAAACTGCATCATATCCAATTAAATCAAATTCTGGTATCTCAATGAATTTTTCATAAGTGGTATCCTCCAAAGGTATATCAAGAAACTTATCACAACCCATGAAATCAATTTTTGGCACATCAATAGTATTTTCACAATTATTTCCTATCAAGAATGTATCAAGCAATGTGTCACAGCCAATGAAATCAATCTCGGGTACCTCCATAAGTTTTTCACATTCAACTTCAGCATAAGATATAACAAGAGATTCATCAAAATAAATAACATCAATTTCAGGCACTTCTAAAAATTTTACACAATCCATATCCACAAAAGATGTATCAAAAGATTCATCATAACAAACTACATCAATTATAGGTGCCTCTAAAATTATTTCGCAATCCATATCTACAAGAGACGTATCAAGTAATGCATTACAACCAAGGAAATTACTTTTTGGTACCTCTATTGGATTTGCACAAGCAATTTCTACACAAGGTATATCAATAAATTCATCATAACCAATAAAGTCAGCACTAGGTACCTCGCTGAATTTTTCTGAACAAAGAGGAGAAATACTTACCTGAGCGTGCTGAAGAATACCTGGAGGTTCTACAAGAGTAGATGTATCCATGGCCTCCTCCTGATCAAGTACATGCTCCTCATCAGCCTCAAGCTCTGGTGGACACTCAACTGGACTAGGTGATCCTTGGGTTCTTGCTTCCACCATGCAAGTCCCTACACTTTCTGGTTCATCTTCTGAATCTTCTAATGTACCAGTAAATTGTGGTGGTCCCTGGGGCTTAGTGCAATCTCCTACACCTATGGAATCATCTCCCGTGTATGTTTTCTCAGTAATATCTGCAACAACAATATTAGAAAAATTAGGATCATCAATAATACTATCATCAGCAAATAAAAGATGAGAATGGTCCTGTGGAGCTTTAGTTTCTTCTTCTTGAGCTAAAAAATTTGGAAATGGATTTTGAATAGGAATCTCCAGAGGGATGCATGCTGTAGGTGCCCTATATTTGATGATTTCTTCTTCTTCTACTACTAATTTTGCAAGATCACTTGAAGAACGACTTGGCCATGCACTAGGGTCACCTTGAACTTGTTGATGCAGTCTGGCCCGGTTGTT
>JAGFNQ010001805.1:674551-778257 GCA_024364735.1 Boesenbergia rotunda | reverse complement strand
TTAGAGTAAAGATTCCATGTCATTTCATTTAGCATACATATCCTTATGATTGCATTGGATGAGTAGAAGTGTAAAGTAGTTAGAGATATTGATACTTTGTTAGAGAAAAAGGTGTTTGTGCCAAGATAGTATCAATTTCCCTTTGAATCAAGTTTTTATTGCTTAAAAATGTTTAGAAAAGTTGCAATCACATTTCATAATGCATTAGCAAGGTTGTAGAACATGTATTTGGCGTTATGAATGCATAGGAGTCAAGATTGGTACAAACTCTATTGTTAAAGTTTATATAAACTTGTTTAGTTTATTTTCTTCCATAAAAGTCCTAAATTCAAGTTTATGGATTCGTTTGATTGGCTAAATTGTTTAGGAAACTGACATAGAGTATAGAAATGGTGTCGTAGTTTGATATGGCTCGAAACTGAATGAATGGTGGACTTAAGAAGCAAGAGCCGAAAACCTGTAATTCTGATTACAGGCGTACCAGTCGACTGCTACGTCACCAGTCGACTGGTACGGGCAGTTTGAGTTGGGTGAGGCTTGTTTCAATAAGTATCAACTACGAGTTTTGAGAAGGAAAGTGTGATATGGTAGCATGCATGACTACTTAAGTTAGAATATAATTGTTAGAAGAATTTAAAAGAAAAAAAAAGATTTCCGCATTTTACTTTTAGTCATGTATAAAAGTTGAGAAGTAGAGGAAAGTAACGATCCGTCTAAGGCAGTAAGAAGGCGGGTCGCTACAGTTGGTATCAGAGCAGTTCCCATTCTCCAGCATCACACACACATCAGCATCAACCTTGCCGTCTTCAAGTAAGAAAGCTTTAAGTTTCAGTTTTTTTCTATTGCTCCTTTATTTAATTGCAGTATAGAGAAATGCTTAAGTACTTACTCACATGTGCATAGAACAAGGAAGCATGTTTAATCCCTTAGTATCACGGAATCATGTTTAATCCCTAGAATGGATATTAGATTTCTAAGTAAGAAGACAAGTTTATACCTAGAGATGTAGTAGTGATTTCTTGTTCCTTTATGCATTATTAGATGGCAAGAAGAGGCCGAGCTCCTAATGCTAATAACAGAACTCCAGTTCAAGATAACAGTGAGCCTGGCACAGAACAGCCAAACCTGATGGCAGTCATTGCTCAAATGCAAGCTCAGATTACAGAACAACAGAAGACCATCGCCACACTGATGGCGAATCAGCACCCAGTGCCCCCTACACCACCCACAGCAGGAGTGGGAACTCCAGTGGTGACTGAAGTTCCACCCGTCACACAGGAGACCCCTGCCGTGAACCGAAGACAAGAAGCATACCTCGTCCAGTGGCAGAGGCTGAAACCAGAAAGCTTCTCAGGCACGACTGAGCCCTGGGATGCCCAGGCTTGGTTCAAGACTTTAGAGAGCACGATGGAGCTTCTTGACTGGCCAGAGGTTGAGAAGGTCAAATGTGCCTCCTTCTGCCTAACTGGAGATGCTCGTATGTGGTGGGAGCGAGTCAAGAGTAAGAAGATAGTCAACCAGATGAGCTGGGCAGATTTTGAGCACGAGTTCTATGAGGAATTTTTCCACATGAAGGTTACCAACAAGCACTTCGAGGACTTCATGGAGTTCAGACAGGGTAGCCTACCAGTGGGAGAAGCAGTCGCAAAGTTCAACAGACTAGCTCGCCTCTGCCCAGAGCTAGTCAGCACAGAGAAGGAGCGAGTCAGACTGATGCTCCGCATGCTGAACCCTGAGATAGCACTCAACGTGAACAGCGGGATGCACCGACCCCAGACCAGCGAGGAGTTGGTCAGTAGTGCTCTAATCTCAGAGCACTACCTGAATAGCATCAAGGCACAGCAAGCACAGCAGAAGCCAGTCCTGATTGAGAACAAGACAATAGGAGGCCAGAAGCCTCAGCCAAATAGCCAGAACTGGAAGAACAAGAACCACAAAAGGAAGCAGTGGCCTGGCAGCCAGAAAGGAAAACCAGAGAATAAGCAAGCTAGGTATCCACCTTGTCCTAAGTGTGGGAGGAACCATCCAGGAGCATGCCTTTTGGGTGTAACTGGATGCTATTCATGTGGACAAGAGGGACACAGATCCAAAGACTGCCCAAACAAGTTCAAGGTACTTCCTCAGCAGTCCGTACAGTATGGAGGCCAGCCTCAGTTACATTACATGCCTACTATACTGGAGGGACCTCAGATCAGTCAAGGAGGGTTGGAAGCAGCACCAGTTCCAACCAATGCCAGAGTCTTTTCCCTCACGAAGGAAGAAGCTGCCAGCGCCTCCACGGTCGTAACAGGTCAAATAGTTATTTTTCAGCATTTAGCTACTACACTGTTTGACACTGGGGCGACCCATTCTTTCGTATCAGTACCTTTTGCTAGTAAGTTACAGGTGCCTACAGAGAGTTGGGAGTCCAGATTCCTGACAACTCTCCCTTCAGGGGAAATCATGGAGTCCACCCAGAGGCTCCGGGCTGTGCCAATCAAGATTTCAGACCGAGAGCTATATGTCGATCTGATAGTCCTTGCGATGCAGGACTTCGACATCATACTGGGCATGGATTTCCTCAGTAAGTACAGCGCTTCAGTGGACTGCCGTAGAAGGAAGGTGGTTTTCAGCCCAGAAGGAGAACCACCATTCGAGTTTCAAGGAGCCCAAGGAGGAAGACTCAGAAATTTCTCTCAGCCTTGGCAGCCCACCAGATGCTAGAGCAAGGGTGTGCTGGTTTTCTTGCACACATAGTGGAATCAGAAGCAAAGGAAGAACTCAAGCAGGAGGATGTACGGGTAGTCTGCGAATATCCAGAAGTGTTCCCAGAAGAATTACCTGGACTACCTCCCAACCGAGAAGTGGAATTCGAGATCGAGCTAGTGCCCGGTACCGGTCCGGTCTCGAAGGCCCCATATCGTATGTCTCCAGCAGAGTTGAAGGAATTACAAGAGCAACTCCAGGAGCTACTAGACAAGGGCTTCATTCGCCCGAGTCATTCACCCTGGGGAGCTCCTGTACTTTTCGTCAAGAAGAAGGATGGGTCTATGCGTCTGTGCATAGACTACAGGGCTCTGAACAAGGTGACCATCAAGAACAAGTACCCCCTTCCTAGAATAGATGATTTATTTGATCAACTCAAAGGGGCTACAGTGTTCTCGAAGATAGATCTGCGTTCTGGGTATCATCAGCTGAAGGTTAAAGAAAGTGACATTCCCCAGGACGGCCTTCAGGACAAGATACGGCCACTACGAATTTGTAGTAATGCCTTTTGGAGTAACCAATGCTCCAGCAGTCTTCATGGAGCTGATGAACCACATCTTCAGGGAGTATCTCGATAAATTCGTCATTGTATTTATTGATGATATTCTCATATACTCACAGACTCCAGAGGACCATGCTACACACTTGAGGATAGTGCTGCAGATCCTTCAGCAGGAGAAGCTCTATGCAAAATTCTCAAAGTGTGAGTTTTGGCTAGATCAGGTGACCTTCCTAGGTCACATTGTATCCAAAGAAGGCATTCAAGTTGATCCAGCCAAGATAGAAGCAGTCAGCAACTGGTGTAGACCCAAGAATGCCAGTGAGATCAGAAGCTTCTTAGGCCTGGCAGGATATTACAGAAAATTTGTGGAGGACTTTTCCAGGATAGCCTCTCCACTCACAGCCTTGACCAGAAAGAACAAGAAGTTTGAATGGTCAGATAAATGCGAGCACAGTTTTCTAGAGCTGAAGAAGAGACTGACCAGTGCTCCCATCCTGACTGTTCCAGCGAGTGACAAGGCCTTTGACATCTACAGTGATGCATCCAAGATGGGCCTTGGAGCTGTCCTCATGCAAGATGGTAGAGTAATAGCATATGCTTCCAGACAGCTCAAGGACTATGAGAAGAATTACCCTACCCACGACCTTGAGCTAGCAGCTGTGGTTTTTGCACTGAAGCTCTGGAGACATTACCTGTATGGAGTGCAGTGCAGAATCTTCACAGACCATCAGAGTTTGAAGTACTTCTTCACTCAGAAGGACCTGAATATGAGGCAGCGCAGGTGGCTAGAGTTGGTCAAAGATTATGACTGTGAAATCCTCTACCACCCAGGTAAAGCTAATAAAGTGGCAGATGCACTGAGCAGAAAATCCTGTGCAACACTGATGTCCCTTTCATCACTGTCTCTACCACTTCAGAAAGAAATAAAGGATTTTGGAGTCGAGGTAATAATTGGGCAACTTTCTGCATTGACTCTAGAGTCAACCTTGCTTGTGGATATACAAAGAAAGCAAAGTCAAGACTCAGAAATCCAGAAGATCAAGCAGGGGATCCAAGAGGCAGAAAATTCAGAGTTTCGAGTATCAGATAGTGGCATCCTCTATTTTGGAGACCGCCTCTGCGTCCCCAATGATGAGGAACTAAGAAAGAATATTTTAGAAGAAACCCACAGTACCCCGTACTCTATGCATCCTGGTTCTACCAAGATGTACCAAGATTTTAGACAAAGGTTCTGGTGGTCTGGACTCAAGCGAGACGTAGCCAGATATATCAGTACCTGCTTGACCTGCCAGAGAGTCAAAGCAGAGCACCAGAGACCAGGAGGAGTTCTACAGCCACTTCCCATTCCAGAGTGGAAGTGGGAAGAAATATCCATGGACTTTATCACAGGTCTTCCAAGAACCACCCATGGACATGATGCAATTTGGGTGATAGTGGACAGGTTGACCAAGTCTGCCCACTTCCTAGCCATCAAGTTATCGCATTCGGTAGAGCAGTTAGCACAGCTGTACGTGAAAGAAGTGATCAGGCTTCACGGAGTTCCGAGGTCGATCGTGTCTGACAGAGATGGGCGATTCACCTCCCATTTTTGGAGGTGTGTTCAGGACGCCTTAGGCACCAGACTTCAGTTCAGCACAGCTTTCCATCCCCAGACAGATGGACAGACAGAGAGAGTAAATCAGATTTTAGAAGACATGCTCAGGGCTTGTGCATTGGACTTTAAAGGTAGTTGGTGCAAATTTCTGTGCTTAGCTGAGTTTGCCTACAACAATAGCTATCAGGCCACCATCAGGATGACACCTTATGAGGCATTGTATGGCAGGAAATGTAGATCACCCATATGTTGGCAAGAAGTTGGTGAGAAGAAAGAGATGGAGTCAGGATTAGGCAGCCAGACTGAGCTTATAGATGAGACCGCTCAGGCTATCCAGACGATCCGCCAGAGGATTGAGACTGCCCAGAGTAGACAGAAAAGTTATGCTGACACACGCCGCAGGCCACTTGAATTCCAAGTTGGAGATTCAGTATTTCTCAAGGTCGCTCCCATGAAGGGAGTGGTGAGATTTGGCAAGAAGGGCAAGCTAAGTCCTCGCTACATAGGACCCTACAAGATCATAAAGAGGGTTGGTAAGGTAGCATATGAGCTGGACTTACCAGAGGATATGTCAGCTATCCACAGTACCTTTCATGTCTCTATGCTAAAGAAGTGTATTCACGACCCTAGCCAAGTGATTCAGCCTCAGTCAGTACAGATCCAAGAAGATCTTAGTTATGAGAGCAGACCGACACAGATAGTGGACAAAGCAGTTAAGAGATTAAGAAACAAAGAAGTGCCACTAGTGAAGGTCATCTGGCAGAATCAAAAGCACGAAGAGGCTACTTGGGAACGTGAGGACAGCATGAGAGAGAGATATCCAGAATTATTCTAAGTTCGAGGACGAACTTTTCATAAGGTATGGGGGATTGTAACGCCCCAAAATTTCCATTTTTAGTTCATAAAGTCCTTGAAAGTAGTTAGAAATGGTTTAGAAATATTCTAGATATTTTTAGGGATTTTTAGAATATTTTTATGGAATTTTCCGAGTCCGTTTAGTATTTTTAGAAAAAAAAAAGAAAAAAAGGAAAAAAAACCGATTAAGTGCAGCAGGTGGATCTAACCCGCGACCACCACGAGACCAAGAGCGCACGCAACCAGCCGGGCTAGGGGTATCAAGCACAACAAGGGACGGAGAGAAGGGTATTTACGGTATAGTTAGGTTGATCCGACCCTTAAGTATAAATAGCTAATTAAAGAGAGAAGTTTTATTTCTCTCCTCTCCAAACCCTCACGCCGACCTCCTCTCCTCTCTTGGGGCGACGCCGACCAACACCAAGCTCTAGAGGGCCGGCCAAGACTCTTCTCCAAGAGATAATCCTATATTCGGGATCCCCGCGACGAGAGGAACGCGTAGGCGTGAAGAATTCTCCGAGATCTCAAGTTTCTCCCGAGCTCTAGACGTTAATCTTGGTTGTAAGTCCAAGATATCAATGTAAGTACTGCTCACCTGCAGTAAGAGGCGGTTTTTCCGCGAGAATTTCCTTTAAAAGTTTTTAAAAGAGATATTTCCTTTTTGTTTCAGTTTTTGCATGTAATCTTAGTTCCTTATATGCTTGTATATGTTTGATAAGCACCCTATATGAGATTAGGGACCAAGAAAAGCTATGAGAAAAGAAAAGAGAAGATAAAGATAAGAAAAGAAAAGGCCAAGGCCTTAAGAAATCCCGAAAAGTCAAGACTTAGGGATTTTAGCACGCAAGGTGCTCCAGAAAATGCCAAGGCATTTACAGATAAGAAAAAAAAGAAAGAAAAGCTATTTTATTTTCTAAGGCCAGTACCCGGCGTCCAAGGGCGTCGTTAAAGAAATCCAGGTGTCCAATTCCAAGGTCTTGGCCCTGGTAGACCAAGGTCTGCTCTATTAGGATTGGTGGCTCGCTACCCCAACCTTTTAGGGAACGCGCATGAGATGGTACTTACGTCTTCAGTGGATCCAAGTGATTATTATTTTTAAGTATATGCTTTAGCAAAGTTTCCTAAAGTTTCAGAAAGTTTTCAAAAGTTAAAGAATAGCTAAAGTTTCAAGTTGAGCCAAGAAAAGTAAATTGAGATTTATTATTGCTTGAGTATGCATGTTTTGAGCTATACATGTTCTTAGTTTTCTTTCAAGCATATTAGTATCTCATATGATGTTCAGTTTGATCTAGAAGCATGCTTGCATATTTCGAGTTTTATTTGTGAGCTAGATAGTACTTACTAAGCTTTATGCTTATAGATGCATTTTCTCTTATTGCAGATAAAGGTAAAGGCAAGCAATTCTGAAGGAAGACGACGAGGCGGTGCTGAGTAGAGTGTGTGTGGTGGCTGATTATGGAGAGATCTTTGAGACAAGACAATTTAGTTATTTGAATTGCAATGTTTAAGTTTATTCAAATTTCAAGTTCTTGCTTATGGAGATTATAGAGTATTTGAGTTTTGGATAGTTTTACATGCACAATTTCTTAGAGTAAAGATTCCATGTCATTTCATTTAGCATACATATCCTTATGATTGCATTGGATGAGTAGAAGTGTAAGTAGTTAGAGATATTGATACTTTGTTAGAGAAAAAGGTGTTTGTGCCAAGATAGTATCAATTTCCCTTTGAATCAAGTTTTTATTGCTTAAAAATGTTTAGAAAAGTTGCAATCACATTTCATAATGCATTAGCAAGGTTGTAGAACATGTATTTGGCGTTATGAATGCATAGGAGTCAAGATTGGTACAAACTCTATTGTTAAAGTTTATATAAACTTGTTTAGTTTATTTTCTTCCATAAAAGTCCTAAATTCAAGTTTATGGATTCGTTTGATTGGCTAAATTGTTTAGGAAACTGACATAGAGTATAGAAATGGTGTCGTAGTTTGATATGGCTCGAAACTGAATGAATGGTGGACTTAGGAAGCAAGAGCCGAAAACCTGTAATTCTGATTACAGGCGTACCAGTCGACTGCTACGTCACCAGTCGACTGGTACGGGCAGTTTGAGTTGGGTGAGGCTTGTTTCAATAAGTATCATCTACGAGTTTTGAGAAGGAAAGTGTGATATGGTAGCATGCATGACTACTTAAGTTAGAATATAATTGTTAGAAGAATTTAAAAGAAAAAAAAAGATTTCCGCATTTTACTTTTAGTCATGTATAAGAGTTGAGAAGTAGAGGAAAGTAACGATCCGTCTAAGGCAGTAAGAAGGCGGGTCGCTACACAAACACCCTAAGGTGTTTAACCGTAGGTGGTTTTCCAAACCAAAGTTCATGGGAGTCTTTCCTAAGAACCTATGGATAAGGACTCGGTTTTGCACATAGCAAGCTGTATTTACAGCTTTGGCCCATAAGTAACTCGGTAGTGAGTACTCATTAAGCATGCTTCGTGCAGCCTCTTGTAAAACACGGTTCTTCCTCTCTACAATACCATTTTATTGTGGTGTTTTAGGAGTAGAGAACTCATGTCTATACCCTCTATCTTGACAAAATTCTAAAAATCGTTGATTTTGAAATTCACCTCCATGATCACTTCTAATTGTCTTAATGGTTGATGATTTTTCATTTTCAACTCTTCTACAAAAAGAAATGAAAACATCTAAGGTTTGGTCCTTATATTTTAGAAAATAAGTCCATGTATATCTAGTAAAGTCATCAATGATAACAAAGCAATATCTACTTCCATTCAATGATATGATAGTACTACATCAAATAGATCCATGTGAAGTAAATCTAAAGCGGTAGATGTACTTACAGCGCTTTTACCTTTATGTGAGGATTTTGTTTGCTTACCCATTTGACATGCATCACAAATCTTTTCTTTTTCATACTTGATGCTTGGTAAGCCACGAACTAATCCCTTGATGGCCAACTTCCGGATGTTCTTCATGTTAACATGTGCTAGCCTCCGGTGCCAAAGGGTGGACTATTCTTCTTTTGACATGAGACACTTAGCAAAAGCATTAGTAGCACTTTTAAATGAAACTTGATCAATATTGTCTACTCTTGTTCCTACTAGTACCGTGTCTAAGGTGTCATGTTGTCTAACTAGACATTGACTTGGTTGAAAATCAATTGTGTAACCCGTGTCACACAATTGACTGACACTTAGGAGATTAAATGTCATCCCCTTGACTAGAAGGACATTTGAGATTCTATGACATTCGGATATTTGAATGTCTCCTATTCCTATGACCTTAAGACTACCATTGTTACCAAATGAAACATTACCTCTACTTTTCTTTTGAAGGGTGGTAAACAATGATCTATCCCCGGTCATGTGTTAGGAGCACCCACTATCAACGAACCAAGTTGATAGATGCTCCCCCTCAATCATAACCTACACAATTCGAAAAATAAAAGTTTTAGGTACCCAAACCTTGGGACCTAAAGCACCTGCTAAACAAGACTTAGGCACCCATGCCTTGACAACTTTCTTTTGGACTCTAGGTGTCTTAGATTGTCTCATATCAGTCCTAGACATCAAAGATACAAATGAAGGTTCTTTGGGTCGGTAACGAATACCGGCCCTATTGTAGACTACCCTTTGGGTATTCAAGATCATGTCTAGGGTCTTAGAGCTAGTTGAGAACTTCTCAAGAATATTCTTGAGTCTCTCAACTTCACTTTTTAATGATTTGTTTTCTTCTTCTAGCAATTCATCATGCAAATCATCTACATCCTCAACCCTAGAGGATTTCAAATTTTCAACCTCGAGTTTCAATGATTTAATCTCATCCTCTAACATTTCAACATGTAAATCATCAATGTTATCATCCCTAGACGATTTCAATTGATCAATTTCTAATTGCAATGATTTAACCTTATTCTTTGACTTTTTCAACATATTGGTTAAACATGCAATAGCTCTATAACATTTTTCTAGTTCAGGAGAGGTTACCTCTCCATCATCCGAAGATGATGAAGTTGCGTTTGAGGAGTTGGAGGATTCATCACTGCTTTCTTCACCAAGAGCCATGAGTGCCACATGCCTTGTGCTCTTCTCCTCCTCTTCATCCGATGAGCTCGAGGATGACTCATCCCAAGTGGCCTTCAAGGCCTTCTTCTTTTTCATTGATTTCTCCTCTTTCTTTTTGGATTTCTCCTCCTTTTTCTTTATCTTTGGGCATTCACTCTTGAAGTGCCCTTTCCTACTACACTCAAAACAAGAGACGTTAGTATTATCAACTTTAACCTAACTAGGGTTACCTTTACCCTTGAAGCGTCGACCCCTTTTCATCATCATTCTCACAAAATTTGCCATCTTAGAGGAAGAAGACCCGCTGCCATCTTCCTCGGAATCGGACTTGGATTCGAAAGAGGATGAAGATGAAGAGACTTCCTTCTCCTTCTTCTTCTTGTTGGATCGGTCCCCTGCAACTAAGGCAATCCCCTTCTCCTTGGGGCCTTTGTTAGCCATTTCATGCAATTTCATTTCACAAAACAAATCATCTAACTTAAAAATGGATAAATCCTTGGAGACTTTGTAGGCATCCACCATGGATGACCACAAAGTATTCCTTGGAAATGCTTTTAGCACATAACTCACAAGGTCGCGGTTCTCGACCTTTTCATCAATAGAATGAAGCCCGTTGAAGACTTCCTTGAATAGGCTATGTAACTCACTTACGGTTTCATTCTCCTTCATGGAGAGATTTTGAAGTTGGTTGAGGAACAAGTCCCTCTTGGCGATTCTTGAATCTCGGGTGCTCTCATGAAGTTCGATGAGCTTGTTCCACAAGTCTTTTGCACTTATGAAAGAACCAACCTTGATGAGTTGGTCTTTGTTCATGCCGCATTGTAGGGTGACAACCGCCTTCGCGTCAGCTTCACTCTTTCGAGTTTGCTCAGCCGTCCACCGCCAAGACTCAAGTTCTTTGCCTTCATTATCCTTTAGAGGGGTGAAACCCTCCTTCACCGCGAACCAAGTATTGATGTCCATCTTCAAGTAATACTCCATCTTCGATCTCCAATATTGGAAATCTGCGCCATCGAAGAAGGGAGGTCGGGTGGTGGAAAAACCTTCTTTCAACGACATGGATGATAGCTCTCGGTTGTTAATCCGCAAAAACAGAGCCCCAAGCTCTGATACCACTTGTTGGAACCCGGATGACTAGAGAGGGGGGGGGTGAATATAGCCAATCACTTGGACTTTAAGCTCTTATCAAAAATTCTGCACTTAAACATTTAGTAGCACAACGGAAGTAATAAAAACAGAGTATGCAGAAAATCAAAACCCTAAACTATGAGCAAACACAAGAACGCTAACAAGAGGATTTACAAGGTTTGGGGATAACTTGCCCCTACTCCTTGGCGTGCCCGTAAGGTGGGCGATCCCTTGATCGTCGGCAGATCAAGCCCCGGTGAACACCGGATAGAAAGCAACCTCCTTCTCGGTGGAGTAATCTCTCCACAACGTTTCAATCAAAGATATAGTTTTAAGCACAATGAAACACAAGAAAGATCTTACTTAGCACTTAGCAAAGACAAAAACACAACAAGCTTCTTCCAAGCTCCACCCAGCGACGATCTCACGCAAGAACCCTTTCTTCGTGTCTTCTCGCTGTTGGACTCAAAGCCTCTTGTTCCTTCCTCCAAGTGCTCAAGCAAGGGATGATTTCTTCAAGGATCACAGTAGCTTTCTCAAGAGAGGATGATCAGCAAGGAGCACAAGCACGCGGCAAGAAATCGCAACTCTAAACCAAGGCAACCAAAAGTTCTTCTTGCTCTACTTCACACCGCTCCTTTTGATTCCCTCTTGAATGCCAGGTGACAACATCTCACTGCAGCCTCCAGCTGCTCATCTGCAACCACCAGCCACCACTGAGCTCTTTGGACTGCCTGAGCTTCCCTCAGACCAGCCCCAGTCAGCAGCTCCAGCCGGCGCCAGTGTCCGTTACAACCTGAGATGGAAAACAGACAAACCAGCTCCAAGGAAAGACCTCCATTGACTCTCCTTGAGTGTTTGAATCCTTCCCTGTCACCTGCAGCTCAATCAAAGTATTAGCACAACATATCAAGAAGAAAATCGTGTATCAAATGTTAAGCGCAGAGAATCGGATACGTTCAGACGCGATCAGAGCGTCTGACAGTGCATTTTGAATTAAAGTGATCGATCACCGAACCGATCCAGGGCTCGTGGGTCGGTCACCAGACCGATCCACTGCTTTGCTGGGACTCCTAGCTCTCGCGGCGACACAAGCCTGATCGGTCACCAGACCGATCAGAGTGAAGCCTGATCTGTCACCGGACCGATCAGGTAGCTCCCTGTCCGATCAAGCTCAAGCTTGATCGGTCCACGTCTGAGTGAACAGTAACTGTGGAAATCAAATCCTAAGTCTTTGATCGGTCACCAGACCATTCAGGAGCTGATCAGCGGGAGAACTCAACTCACTGTGGGCTCCCTGATCGGTCACCAGACCGATCAGGAGCAAGGCAGTGAGGAAGCTGCCTGCTCCCTGATCGGTCACCGGACCGATCAGGAGCCAAGCAACGAGGCAACGACTTGCTCCCTGATCGGTCACCAGACCGATCAGGAGCCACACAGTAGGTTCCCAACCTCACTGTGCGCTCCCTGATCGGTCACCAGACCGATCAGGAGCCACACAGTAGGTTCCCAACCTCACTGTGCGCTCCCTGATCGGTCACCAGACCGATCAGTCATCGCTGATCGGTCACCAGACCGATCCACGAAGGGGCAGCGTGCCAATATCCCTGATCGGTCACCAGACTGATCCAGAAACTCAAACCTAACCCTCCAAGCTAGGATTTCATCCACCTTAGCCCTCCAAGCTAAGGATTTTTTTCCTAACCCTCCAAATTGGGAATTTTCACCTAACCCTCCATGTTAGGACTTTTCACCTAGCCCTCCAAGCTAGGATTTTTCACCCAACCCTTCCGAATTATGACTTTTCCAAACCTAGCCCTCCATGCTAGGAACCTGACCCTCTAAGCCAGGAATTTTTCACCTAACCCTCCAAGTTGGGAATTTTCACCTAACCCTCCAAGTTAGGACTTTTCACCTAGCCCTCAAAGCTAGGAATTTTCACCCAACCATTCCGAATTAGGACTTTTCAACACCTAGCCCTCCAAGCTAGGATTTTCCACACCTAACCCTCTAGGTTTGGATTTTCCAACACCTAGCCCTCCAAGCTAGGATTTTCCATACCATGCCTAATCTCCGATCAGGACTTAAATCATAATCATAATCAACATCAACCTAAACTAAAATCGGTGTCAACACCAAAACAACAATCAGGGTCAGACTGCATCAACATCTATGTCCCTTGAGCTCCTCTCATCTTAATGCTAATAAAACCCAATGAATACCAAGCCTCTTGGTATTCCTTGAGACTCTTAATATTCTATTCATCTAATGAATAGAATGTCTCTTAACCTTCCTCTTAAATAATATTTATTAAACCCTTTAATGAATATTATCCATAATTAAGTGGTTGAGTGTAATCTAGATGAGTCTAACTCAAATTAGACTCAATCCCATAATTTAATTGGATTCACTTGAGTCTAACTCAATTAATCCAATTCGAATCAAATCTTAGTCAAACCAAGATCAATTAATCTCTGAAGCATCGTGTCCTTAGTGTGTGACCCAATAGGTTCTCGTAATGTTGGCAATGTGTCTAAACTACTTTAGACACATAAGCAATGACCGACATCTAGCAATGTATCATTGCTACCCAAGTAACAAGAAAAGTCGAGATCCGACTAAACCTCCGTGACTATGATAATGTATGACCTTGTCCTTCTATCCTCGATATATAGATTGACTAATGAGGCATAGACCGTGTCATCCTCAGTCAATCTTTTGTTTCTTGATATCACATATCCATATCCATGACTTATGAGCTAAAATCATCAGTTGACCTACATGCTAGTCTCCATGCATTAATATTGTTCTTGAATATTAATACTTGACTAGGAATATTTTAGAGTAGTGTTCTCTACATCATCTCACTATCGATTCAACCAATCGATATGATGTAGATAAGAACCTACTACCCAAGGATATTATTATACTTAGTTATTTGGCACAAATACATAGTAAGTATAATAACCAATCATGCCTTATTAATTATAGAATATGATACAAAATATTCCTAGTCAATCATCACATAATTGGATCTAGGGCTCCTACTAACAGTCAATTGGGATTCATTTCCAACCACTGATAAGTAAGTCCTAAATTCTCCTAAGAGGTACTCATCACTATGATCTGATCATAGTGTCTTGATACTTTTTCTTGGATGTTGTGGGATCGTATTGAATCGATAGGGGGGGTGAATATCGATCGTAAACTTTTTCGGAAAGTGAAGAGTAATTGCACAGCAGAAAATGAAAACCAATCACTAACATGATTTATTTTTACTTGGTTCGGAGTCACGGTCGGCTCCTATTCCAAGGCCCACGGTCCTTGACCGTTTACGATGGGCAATTCTATATTTTCGTAAAAGATTACAAGTCAAGAGTACAAATATAGAATTGAAAAGTAATTACAGCACTTAACAAAATTGGCTTTTACCAATGACCAGAGAGGTTGGAAGTTTCTAGAGCAGCGGGTCATCGTCAGCGCTTGAATCACGAGTACGGAACTTGTCGAAGTGGAGTGCTTGAGCATAGGACTTGAAAGCAATTGATGTAGAAGCCTTGGGGGTGAACCCCCTTTTATAGTAGTCAGTGGGGCGCCTGTGTTGAAGGGGGCGCCTGACACGTGGCCTATCCTGCGTGAACTCCAATCCATAGACTCGGTCATCGCTTATCCCTTCAACTGGGGCGACTGAGCTGACTGGGGCGCCTGTGTTAACACAGGCGCCTAGCTTGACTTGGTCCAAAGGCTTGCGTGGCAATTTGCTTCGAATGCTTTGTTTAACCCTTCACTGGGGCACCTGTCTCAATACAGGCGCCATGCCCAGATATGGCGCCTCACTTCATTGAGGCGCCTAAGTGCAGAAAACCCCTTCTATTCGTTCCTGCAACCAGGGTTAGTTCCAAAGACATACAAAGCATATAATTGATAATATTAGAACATTATTTACAACCTGAGCTGTCTTGGTTCTGACTTTGGGTCTCCCAAATGGAACCCTAGGTCGAACCGACGCCTAATGTTCCCTCCTATGGGGAACGCGCCCTCACCTACTCCTATTGGGAGAATTTACCTTTTTGCCAACCGGCTCTTCCAATTGGACTTTCGCCCAGCTTCACTCACCTGATCTTCGTGCCCAATCCGCGATCAGGTCTTCGTGCCTAGCTTAACTAACCAGGTCTTCGGTGCCCAGTCCTCGACCAAGTCTTCATGCCTAACCTTACGTCAGGACTTAGTTGCCCAGCCCGCGTCTAGGACTTAGTGCCCAATTCATAGAACCATGACTTAGTGCCTAGTGTACCTAGGACATTCCTGCACACTTAATAAGCTTGCTAGACCATAACCAAATCTTAACATCTGAACCCTTTGCCATTATCAAAACATAGGTTCGACTTTGGTGCTTCCGGCACCAATAGATGTTTCACCACATCTGCCTAGAATTCTTTGAATTGATCAAAGCATTCAGACTTGTGGCTATCAAGTAAACGTATCTATAACTTTGAATATTCGTCTCACGAAGTATTCAAAGCTACCTCTATTCTGGATAGGCATAGAACCACACAAATCAGAATGAACCAATTCTAACATATCTTTAGCTCTATACCCCTCGGCCTTTAAAGGTCTCTTGGTCGTCTTACCTTTCAAGCAAGTTTCAAAAGTTGGGAAGTCTCCCACCACCAATGAACCCGAGGGCTCATCGGCTATCAGCCTTTGAATCCTACCAAGGTTAATAAGACCAAGCCTTAGACGCCAAAGGTATGTTTGGTTCATCTCGGAAGGAACCTTTCTCTTACTTAGGTTAGATGATGAGCTATTAGCTACTATTTGCATCATGGGAGACTTTGGTTCTAATTGCTTAAATTGTTTATCCATGTTCCTAAACAGATAATCTTTCTATTCCACTTTTCATAACAAAAAGCAATAGAATATCCATTATTTCAGAAACTGAACCAGAGTTCTTTCTAAAATTAGGTACATAAAAGCAATCATCTTAAAACCAAAACTTTATTTTCCTTTCTAAATAAATGACTCCCACTGCAATAGTCGCCACCACCGTAACATATCCTATGAATATGGTAATCTCTTCCTTAGCTAGTCGTTGGGCTTCCTGGAACCCCTGTAAAGAATTTGCAGACATGTTTAGTAGCATCCGTATTTACACACCAGGTACCGTTAGATAACACCGCTAAACATGTTACAATGACAAAAAAAAAAGATATACTTTTCTCTAGACTGTTGGGGCAATCGACCCTGAGATGATCTGGAACATCATGATATTTTAATGTGTGGGCAATATGGTTAAGTTAGGATTTGTGTTGTTCTCATATGTGTACATGAGTGTGCAGGTGTACAGGTACACATGGACTTGGTTGATGTCTTCAGGTGAAGGATGGCATGGAGGAAAGCTGGAGGCGTGTGTGTGCATCCGAGGGACCGTTGTATAGCAGAGATGATGAGCCGAGGGACACGGACTTCGAGGCATACGTGAAGGGTGGCATGGAGGCAAGCTGGAGGCTTGCGTGCGCATCTGAGGGACGAGGGCCAAAGATGAAGAGGGCGTGAAGGCAATAGTCAAGACTGCTGGTGAAGAGTCAACTGAGTTGTAAGGGTCTGGGTATGAGTGTGTATACTCAGGGGCTAAGCCGGGAGGGTTTGAGTGCGGAGAGATTTGTACTCGGGAGTAAAACCCTAGGCTTAGGTGTGTCCCAGTCGACTGGCCCAAGGGCAGTCGACTGGTGGTGACTGGAACAGCTAGCAGATTCGAACATTGTACTGTAACGGTCGAATCTGAGTGGGACCAGTCGACTGCCCCAGGGGCAGTCAACTGGTAGTGGCTGTTTCAGATCGAGCCCTATTTAAAGGGGCTCATTTCCTACTATCTCGCTTGATGAAACTCGCTTGGGTAAAGTGAGTTAGTAGTCTATTGTGATCAGAGAGCGTCCGAAGTGTTGTGGCGAGGTTTCTCCACCCATAAGGAGCGACAGATCTAGCCGGAGGTTATCCGGGATTTGATCCACCAACGGATTCTTGGATTAGTCACCCGTCCGGGGTGGATACCAAGTAAATCAGGTTGTTAGCATTGTTTTCATATTTATTTTTGCATATTATTTCCGCTGCGCTAACAACTTTGTAGAGATCAAAATCGAAAATGTGCTATTCACCCCCCCTCTAGCACGCCTAGACGATCCATCAGTTGGTATCAGAGCGAGGACCGCTCTTGATTGGAATAACCGCCAAGGGAGCAAAGCAAAGCTAGAGGGAATGATGGAGGATAAGCTAGGGGACGATATAAACTCACCACCAACATATGATCATAAGGATTTTGATTATTGGAGAGCTAGGATGAAGATGTAGCTCGGCATGGATTGGGAATGCGTAATGGTGCTAGAGGAACCATTTGAGACTCCTAAGGACAAGCATGGAAAGAAGCTGCGGCCTAGGTATTGGACCAAGGAGCAACAAGAACAAGCAAGGGCCAATGAGAAGGTAATCAATATCTTGGTCAATATTTTGCCTACTAATATTTTGAGTGATCTAGGGAATTATAAAAATGTATATGAGTTGTGGAATAAATTGGAAAAGTATCGTGAGAACCCTACACAAACTCAAGGAGTAGAGGAGCCCGAAGAAATAAGCTCAAGTGTCCAAAAAGATCAAAGGGAAGAAGAATTATCAACATTATCAAGTAAAGTGGAGGAATTGAGTGAAAAAGGATCCACCTCATCCGAAGAAGAAGAAGAAGTATCAACATCAAGGGTTGAGGGGGAGGAGAGACCCTCATCTACACAAGAGCAAGAAAAGGTTTCAAACTCCACCAAAGTCAAGTCAAAAGAGCAAATCATATGCTTTGGTTGCAATAAAAAGGGGCACTACAAGGATAAGTGCCCACTAGGTAAAACGAAGGTAATTCCTAAGCCCAAATCCATTCAAGTTAAATCTAATATGTGTTGTAGGAATGAGGAAGCTCAAAACAAAAGAAGGAGAATTCGATGCTTCACATGCGGGGAGCTCAGGCATTATCATACAAAATGTCCAAGAAGTGGAGAGCTTAAGAAGATGGAGCACCTTAGGAAATGGGAGAAAGAAGAAAGGAAGAGGAGCACTCACCAAGGGAGAGCCCCAAGGGTAAGGAAGGTACCCTCTAACTCTACTCATGCTTCAAATTCTTTCATGAATACGCAAAATGCTTGTATGAATGATAATTGCTTGCCCATGCATGTTTTTGGTTTTAAATATCATGATAGGAATAGAAACATTTTTATGTGCCAAAACATCAAAAATTCTATGTTTCATGATAAACCTAGAAATTCTAAGGCTAAGGACCAAGACATAAACCCTAAGAGAAAGGGAAAAATGCCTAGACAAATAAGTAGACCTAGAAGTGATCAAATTAGGCCTAGTGATCCTAAGGTTAGGAAGTTAGAAAAGGAAAATCAAGTTTTAAGAGCAAAACTTGATAAGTTAGAAAGAAACCTAGGTAGAGGCTGTTGGAGCAATCGACCCTAAGATGGTCCGGAGTGACCATAGGTTTTGATGTTTGGGCAAAGGGTTTAAGTTAGGTTTTCCCTTGTGTACTTATATGTGTATGTTGAGTATGCAGGTTGTACAGGTTACACATATGGACTTGACTGGATGGCCTCGGTACGGTGAAGGATGGCATGGAGGCAAGCTGGAGGCTTGCGTGCACATCCGAGGGACTTTGGTAAGCAGGGACGATGAGCTGAGGGGCGCGGACTTCGAGGCATGCGTGAAGGATGGCATGGAGGTAAGCTGGAGGCTTGCGTGCATCCGAGGGACGGGAGTCGAAGATGAAGAGGGTGCGAAGGCAATAGTCGAGGCTGTGGATGAGGAGTCAGTCGAGTCGTGAGGATCGAGTGCAGTGTGAATGTACTCGGGAAGGGATTCAGCTAGGGACCAGTCGACTGCTCTGGGAGCAGTCGACTGGTAGGTGGCTAGTGAGTTGGCTAAAATTTAAACGTTGGGGTGCAACGGTCGAATTTGGCTGGCACCAGTCGACTGCCCTTGGAGCAGTCGACTGGTGGCGAGGTTTTCAGCCCGAGTTCTATTTAAAGAGAACTCGGTTTTGAGCTGGGATTTTGACGAAACTTGTCTTGGTTAAAGGCATGTTAGTAGTCTTTGGGCTCAAGGTTGTAAAAGGTGTTGTGGTGAGGTTTCTCCACCCACAAGGAGAGACAAGAGCTAGCCGGAGGTTATCCGGGGAGTGATCCATCGACGGATTCTTAGATTAGTCACCCGGCCGGGGTGGATACCAAGTAAACTCTGATTGTTAGTGTTTGTTCTTCATTGTTAGTGTTGTTTATTATTATTTCCGCTGCGCAAACTAACCGTGTAGGAAGAAAGCTTCGAAGAAACGCTATTCACCCCCTCTAGCGAACACGATCGATTCTACAATTGGTATCAGAGCGAAGGACCGCTCTTGATCAGACTAACCGCCGAGGGAGCACACGCTAGAGGAAGAACCATGAAAGACAAACTTGGGGAAGACATCTACACTCCACCACCCTACAACCTTGAAGACTTCGGGTTTTGAAAGTCACGGATGGAGATGTGGTTCGGAATAGAGTGGGACCTTCGAATTGTGCTTGAAGAGCCATATGAGATTCCAAAGGATAAGCATGGGAAGAGGCTTAGGCCTAGATATTGGAGTCAAGAACAAGAAGATCAAGCGAAAGCAAACAAGAAGGTAATTAGCATTTTGGTAGATATTTTGCCTAATACCATTTTGAGTTGTGTAAGTGAGTATAGAGATGCACATGAATTGTGGAATAAAGTCAAAGAATATCATAAAAGTCCTACACAAATTCAAGAGCCCGAAGAGATCAATTCATTGGTTCAAGAAGTGGAAGAAGAAAGTGAGAGATCATCCACCTCCTCTAGAGAAGTGGAGGAGGTCACCACCTCAAGGATTGAGGGGGAGGAGAGAGCCTCGTCTACACAAGAACAAGAGGAAGCATCTTCTTCATCCAAGGTTGAAGAGAAAGTCGACCTAGTCTCCACCTCCACCAAAGCCAAGAGAAAGAAGCATATTATATGCTTTGGTTGCAACCAAAAGGGGCACTACAAGGATAAGTACCCACAAGGTAAAAAGGAGGTAAAATCTACACTCATTTCAAATTCCTTTAATTCTAACATGAAGTGTAGGAATGGAGAATTCCAAGAGAAGAAGATGAGAATTCGATGCTTCACGTGTGGTGAGCTGGGGCACTTTCATACTAAGTGTCCAAGGAAAGGAGAACTAAAGAAGATGGAGAATTGAGAAGATGGGAGAAGTAGGAGAGAAAGAAAAGAAGCTCACAACAAGGAGGGACTACAAGGGTAAGGGAGGTAATTCCTAACCCTAGGCTAAAATGTAATTCATATGTAAGTTCCTCTATCCACGATAAAAATAGAATTAATCTTTCATCCATGCATGCTAGTTTTCATAAAAAATGCTTAATGGTGCATAACTTCGGATTTAGATATAATGACAGGACTAGGGTTAATAAGGTAGAACACAACCCTAAGAAAAGTGTTAGTGATATGAGAGAAGTGTCCTAAGGCAATCGCCTTATGATTGTAAACATTTATTTTAATAAATGAAAATTCACTATTTGAGTATACATGTTTGTGTATTTGATTGGGATCTTAAACTCATCTACTGAATGTCCGCAATACAATTCACAGCATAAGAGAATTTGTGATGAGATCACAACTAGTGATTATCTCTACATGTGCAATTGTGAAGTATTGAAAATATCCCTAGTCGATGAATTGATAAAAATGGACACTATCAATTCTGTTGAGACTAGCATGGGTTATTCTCTAATCAGCTGATTCTCACTGGCTGGTGACATTGGGATGTCCGGAGATAAACATGGATGCTAGTTAAGGGAACTAGTTCATTGGAGTGACTAGCTGTAAAACTTCATATGGTAATCTATATAGATATGTCAGTGAAGTTCTTACTGCAGCTTAAGTGCGATGTTCCTTTGACTTGCGGTGTTCAAGTCATCTTGGTCATGGAGACTTATACTTTAACATCTTAAGCAAGCATCTCCAAGGAGGTGTGGACCCAGGATGATTGGGTATAAGCCGAAGTGCCCGAAGATGTTCGAACAGCCTACAAAGGATTCACCACTCCTTGCGAGGAGATGTATACCCAGGCCTATCGTCGGATTGTTACTCAAAGCCTCTGGCCAGAGCATGTCATGTTTAGAGTATGAGTCTCTTAAATACATGAGAGTAATTAGAAATCCAAAGGACGAGAAAGACACTACTTGGGCTAGGTGTGACGTAGTCAGCCTAGTGGGGACTGACACACACAGACCATGTCCTGAACCAAGTGGGTATAAGATGGTGAAGGGAATGAGGCACGATTCATTAGTGCTGCTGAAGGGTTTCAGAATTATTTCTGAGGTCAACAGTTGATCTTTCGATTAATTGGGGGTCATGATGTACTACTAGGTGCCACTCATGATCGTTCTATAATTGGTTAATTATAGATGACCAACATAAATCGAAAGCCTATTTAGTCACACGCACTACGAGTAATCCGAGAGATTTAAAATGAGTTGAAAATTAGATTTTCCAATCAAGAGAAATAAGTCGAATTTGAGTTAATCAGAGGCGCAACGGAAACTTAAAATGGCTAAGTCTTTTGAAGGCTTATTGGGTGAATTAAATGAGTTTAATTCGCGATCGGTTCGGCTCGGTTTGGCCGACCAAAGAGGGTGATAACCCCCTTTGGTTTGGCCGGCCACAACAAGGGGAAGAAACCAATTTATTTGGTTTAATTAATAAAATAAATCTAGCATGATTTGTTTTATAAATTATGGATAAATAAATTTGTATAAAGAAATTTATATAAATAAATTTATAGAAATTCATTCTTTTTATGGAAATTAAAATGATCCATGGAATGGTTTATTTTAATTTTATAAAATCAATTATGAATTGATTTTTTCATAATAAGAAAGTTTATAAATTTCTTATAAAATTTATTCCATAATAAAAGGAGAAGAAGTATTTGTTTTATTATAAATACAGTTATAATAAAACTTGGTTTAAACGGAATAATTCATAAGAGAATTTATAGTATAAATTTCTTATGATAACTAATTCCGTTAATTCCGTTAAAAGAGAGACTTGGTAAGTGAGAGGCCACTATATAAAGGAACCAAAGGCAAGTCTTGAATTCCTAATCGATATAGAGCTATCAAGAGATTAACTCTCTCCCTCTCTCTCTTTTATTCTCTCTTCTTTCTTCCTCTTAGGGCCGGCGCCCCTTAGGGCATCCTAGGGCCGGCGCCCTCCTTGAGAGCTAGGGCCGGCGCACCTCCAACCTTTGGTTGCCGTGAGCCATCAAGAAGAAGGAGAAGCCAACCAAGAAGAAGAAGAAGCGGATCACATCTCCTTCCTTCCCGGAATTTTGATTCCGATTCTTGGTGGTTAGTTTCCTTTCTTTTCTCTTGATCTTCTAGTTGTGCTTTAGAGAATTTAGTAGTTCTCGTCGGCACAAAACTCGTGACTTTGCGAAGTCATCCCGAAGAGAACTCGGCGTGGACGCGAATGGAGGCGGAGCTTCCAAGGGACGCTACGGTTGGATCTCGTCCCTTTTCTTCGAGTTACGCGAGGTACAAAGTAAATTAGTTTACTTTTCCAGAATGTTTTAATTTATGATTACGTCCACACATCATAAGGTCGCATGCTAGATACGTGGTTAAAATAATTTGTGAAATTATTTTATGCTAATTCTTCCGCTGCACGTAAAATTTTAAAATATTACGAACCCGTATCCTTGTCAACATGCACCCGGTCGCAACAGTGGTATCAGAGCCGGTTAGTGTTCGACATAATCATAAAATTATTTTACGAAAAACTTTGTCATGATCTCAATTTTCGAAAATTTTTCAATTATGGAAACTTTCCAATTATAATAAATTTTAGATTTAGGAATTTCAAAGTTTAGAAATCCTCATGAAATTTCGCAAACGTTTGAAATTTCCTAGTTTCTGAAATTTTATAATAATTGTGAAAACTTCCCATGTTTGGAAACTTTCCAATCTTGGAAATTTTCTATTTTAGAAATTTTCTAACTTTGGAAATATGTAAGTTTTCTTTGTACCAGAAACTTACAATTATTTTGAAAACCTATTATGAAATCTCGCAATTTTGGGCACTTTCTTTCAAGAAAGTCTAGACAAATTTATGGACAATTAATTGACAATTAAATTTGAATTGGTTTTTAAATTGACAACAAAATTCTTTATTTTGGATTGAGCCTCGGGGAGCCGTCCAATTTAAAGTTAGTTGTTGTAATTTAATTTCCCAATTTTAAATGAAATTGTCATGTTTAATTTGGTTGCGCTTCCGAAGCGGACCAAATTGGATTTACGACAAATTACTTTTCTTTGGGTATCTGAGCTTCGGGGAGCCACCCTTAGAAAACGATTTGTTGTAATTAATTAAATCCATGAATAAAATATGTTTTAAGAGGTGATGCTCTTACATATTGTTGTCTCCAAAATTAATTAGGAAAATGATTTCCTATAGAGTTTCTTAAATGAGATTTTCATGAAAATAATATGTGGTTGAATTAAGGGAATTGTCTCTTAATTTAACAAGTTTTGATTTAGAGAAATCAAAGTCTTGAACATATTATTTCCGAAATTGATTATGACAATTTAAGAAATTGTTTCCCAAAACAATTCCTTCAATAAAGTATGAAATTAGAATTAGGAAATCCGGTTCCTAATTCAATTAATGAGACTTGATAACTTAAGTCACATACATACTTTATTAAGGAAATCGTTAGTCATGACATGATTATATGTCATGAATGTGCTTAGAAAAGATGAGACCTAAAACCCCTTACAAAATATTAAGGCCAACACCTTCCATTAATATGGTTAGAATCGGAGTTTTGTTTCTCGTTTGGGTGATGGACACATCCATGCCCGACTTGAACCTCAACATGTTCAAACCATGGAATTAGTTTATAAATAATGTAGTTGGAGTCAGAGGTCAATCCTTAGTTTTGGTTGTTGGACACATCCAAGCCTGACTAAACAGTTGAATGAGCTTCAACCATATTAAAACTATTTCTTGATTAATGGGTCAGCCTTAAGCTTGGAGCATCGATTTGTTGTGTCATAGCCAAGGTCGATGTAAAGAGAGGTGCAGTTGGGTGCTATGTATAATGTTACATACTTGTTAATGAGTTAACAACCCAATGATTTATGCAAACATTCAATTAGTTGATAGCATAAAGTGATAGTTACATATATGTGATATGTAATCGGTGTAATTACCTACCTTCATAGCTAAGAAAAACTTGATGGCCACAGTCATGGTTGTTCTGATCTATGGTTGGATATCAACCTATTTGGAGATGTTCCTACGATCTCCCGAATTGATAATAAGGGTTATTCAATTCATAAAATAAATAGGATTTAATTTATGTATGATGATACATTCTGTAATCATTCTTCTCACATAATCTCAATTTGTATTTCTAGGATAATCACTAGATCATGTCTTCCCTAAACTTGCGTTCCATTTTGGACACCAATAAACTGACTGGGCCAAACTTCATGGACTGGCTTCGAAACCTGAGGATAGCCTCAAGGCAGAAAAGCTTGCTTATGTCCTTGAAGATCAACTTCCCAACCGTCCTCCTGAAAATGCAACTCCAGACTAGTTTCCTGAGTTGCTCAACCTGCTGAAGACTGTAGAGCCATCTGTGAAGCAGGATCTAAAGACGGTTCTGTTAGTTGGTTCCTCGAAGAAAGGTTCTAAGAGGAAGGCCAAAGAACATAATAAGGGAAAGAAGAAAAAGGCCAAAAAGACTGAAAATACCCTAAAAGACACTTGCCATCACTATGGCAAGGAGGGTCACTGGCGAAGAAACTGCAAGGTTTATCTTGACTCCTTGAAAGAGAAGGCATCCGATGCCCCATCCTCTTCAGGTATCTTCGTTATTGAATGTCACTATATTTTGTTATTTTGTTCCTTCGTTAATAAAGAACATTGTATCTATTTCATGTTTGAATGAAAATGGTTACCATTTAACTTTTAGTAACAATTGTTGTTACATAACTTTAAATGGTGTTCTTTATGGGACCGGAACTTCATGCAATGGTATCTACACGTTAGATTTATCCGGTGACATTTTCAATATCAAAATAAGCAACAAGCGTGCACGAATAGATAATCGAATAGACTCCTACACATGGCATTGTTGTCTTGGCCATATAAGTAAGAAACGCATGACCGAATTACACCGATGTGGAATTCTGGAATCATTTGAACCCGGTTCATTTGATAAATGCGAATCATGCTTAAAAGGCAAGATGACCAAATTACCCTTTTCCGGAAAAGGTAATCCAGTAGGAGAATTGCTTGGTCTAATACATACTGATGTATGTGGACCAATGTCAACTCTTGCACAAGGAGGCTATAACTACTTCATCACCTTTATCGATGATCACTCACGATTCGGGTATGTGTTCTTGATGAAACACAAATCTGAAGCTTTTGAGAAATTCAAAGAATTCAGAAATGAAGTAGAGAAACAGCTTGGCAAAAGTAGTAAGATACTTCGATCCGATCGAGGTGGTGAATACTTAAGTCAAGAGTTTCAAGATTATCTTAGGGACAATGGGATATTGTCTCAATGGACTCTGCCGTATACACCACAGCATAATGGTGTATCTGAGAGGCGTAACCGAACCTTGATGGACATGGTTAGATCCATGATGAACCATGCAACTCTTCCAAAGTCCTTTTGGGGCTATGCACTTAAGACAGCTGTTTACTTGCTAAACAGAGTCCCGACCAAGATAGTCTCTACTACTCCATATGAGATATGGAATACTAAGAAACCTCACTTAATTCACCTTAAGATATGGGGTTGTCCTGCTTATGTGAAGAGGATTGTATCAGACAAATTGGATGCTAAGTCTGATAAATGTCTATTTATTGAATACCCTAAGGAAACGAAGGGTTACCAATTCTATCATCCCTTGGAGCAAAAGGTGTTTGTTTCAAGGCATGCTGTATTTCTGGAAAAAGAATTTCTTTTACAAGAAAACAGTGGGAGTGACATTGAACTTGATGAAGTTCAAGAAACTCCAATAGACATTACAGAGACACCTAGTCTAGACCCACAACCGATAACTCATAGTGATGAGCTATCAGTTGAACCTAAAACAACACCACCTCTTCGTAGGTCTGATAGGACACGCAATATTCCAGAGAGATACGGATTTCTCGTAAGTGAATCGAACGACGTGTTACTCATAAGCGATGATGAACCTATCAGTTATGAAGATGTTCTGAAAAGTTCAGAAAGGGACAAATGACTTGAAGTCATGAAGTCAGAAATGGATTCCATGTACGAAAATCAAGTATGGGACTTGGTTAACCCACCTGAAGGGATTAAGCCCATAGGGTGCAAGTGGGTTTTCAAGAAGAAAACCGACATGGAAGGTAATGTAGTTGCCTTTAAGGCTAGATTAGTGGCAAAAGGATATCGTCAGAAACAAGGAATTGATTATGACGAAACCTATTCGCCAGTAGCTATGCTTAAATCCATTCGGATGCTCCTGGCCATAGCAGCTCATCATGATTATGAGATATGACAAATGGATGTGAAAACAGCTTTCCTTGATGGAAACCTGCTTGAGGATGTATACATGATACAACCTGAAGGTTTCACATCGGTTGATAAAACCAAAGTATGCAAGCTTCGACGATCCAACAATATGGACTGAAGCAAGCATCCAGGAGCTGGAACATCCGTTTTGATGAGACAATCAAAGAGTTTGATTTCTCACAAAATCCTGACGAACTCTGTGGGTATAAGAAGGTTAGTGGGAGTGCAGTCGTATTCCTAGTGCTATATGTCGATGATATATTGCTTATAGGAAACGATATATCAGTCTTACAATCAGTTAAAATTTGGTTGTCCAAAACTTTCTCCATGAAAGACCTAGGAGAAGCAACCTATATCCTTGGGATTAGAATCTATAGAGATAGATCAAAACGGTTGCTTGGTCTTTCGCAGTCTACATATATAGACCGAGTGCTAAAAAGGTTTAGCATATCGGAATCCAAGAAAGGGTACCTTCCCATCAGGCATGGGATCAACCTTTCAAAGTCTATGTGTCCGCGCACAGAAGACGAGAGGATTTGCATGAATAAGATTCCTTATGCATCCGCGATAGGATCTATCATGTATGCTATGTTATGTACTAGGCCCGATGTATCATATGCTCTGAGTGTCACGAGCAAATACCAGTCTGATCCAGGAATGGATCATTGGGCGACTGTCAAGACAATCCTTAAGTACTTAAGAAGAACTAAGGATGTGTTCCTAATATATGGAGAAGGAGATATAGTAATACGTGGGTATACAGATGTCAGTTTCCAGACAGATAAGGATGACTCCAAATCTCAGTCTGGATACGTATTTACTTTGAATGGAGGCGCAATAAGTTGGAAAAGTTCCAAACAAGACACCGTAGCAGATTCTACCACGGAAGCAGTTTGGATCAAGAAGTTTGTCTCGAAACTTGATGAGGTTCCAACCATTGATGAAGCAATACCAGTTTATTGCGACAACAATGGAGCTATTGCACAAGCAAAGGAACCAAGGTCTCATCAGCAATCCAAACACGTGCTTCGCCGCTATCATTTGATCAGAGAGATTATAAGTAGGAATGACATACAAATTGAGAAAATTCCCACTGAAAGGAATTTAGCAGATCCTTTAACTAAGGCCTTGCCTCAGAACAAGTTTGAGGGTCATGTTAGAGCCTGTGGTATTGGATACCGTAGCGATTGACATTAGGCTAAGTAGGAGTTTGTTAGTGATATGAGAGAAGTGTCCTAAGGCAATCACCTTATGATTGTAAACATTTATTTTAATAAATGAAAATTCACTATTTGAGTATACATGTTTGTGTATTTGATTGGGATCTTAAACTCATCTACTGAATGTCCGCAATACAATTCACAGCATAAGAGAATTTGTGATGAGATCACAACTAGTGATTATCTCTACATGTGCAATTGTGAAGTATTGAAAATATCCCTAGTCGATGAATTGATAAAAACGGACACTATCAATTCTGTTGAGACTAGCATGGGTTATTCTCTAATCAGCTGATTCTCACTGGCTGGTGACATTGGGATGTTCGGAGATAAACATGGATGCTAGTTAAGGGAACTAGTTCATTGGAGTGACTAGCTGTAAAACTTCATATGGTAATCTATATAGATATGTCAGTGAAGTTCTTACTGCAGCTTAAGTGCGATGTTCCTTTGACTTGCGGTGTTCAAGTCATCTTGGTCATGGAGACTTATACTTTAACATCTTAAGCAAGCATCTCCAAGGAGGTGTGGACCCAGGATGATTGGGTATAAGCCGAAGTGCCCGAAGATGTTCGAACAGCCTACAAAGGATTCACCACTCCTTGCGAGGAGATGTATACCCAGGCCTATCGTCGGATTGTTACTCAAAGCCTCTGGCCAGAGCATGTCATGTTTAGAGTATGAGTCTCTTAAATACATGAGAGTAATTAGAAATCCAAAGGACGAGAAAGACACTACTTGGGCTAGGTGTGACGTAGTCAGCCTAGTGGGGACTGACACACACAGACCATGTCCTGAACCAAGTGGGTATAAGATGGTGAAGGGAATGAGGCACGATTCATTAGTGCTGCTGAAGGGTTTCAGAATTATTTCTGAGGTCAACCGTTGATCTTTCGATTAATTGGGGGTCATGATGTACTACTAGGTGCCACTCATGATCGTAGTATAATTGGTTGATTATAGACGGCCAACATAAATCGAAAGCCTATTTAGTCACACGCACTACGAGTAATCCGAGGGATTTAAAACGAGTTGAAAATTGGATTTTCCAATCAAGAGAAATAAGTCGAATTTGAGTTAATCAGAGGCGCAACGGAAACATAAAATGGCTAAGTCTTTTGAAGGCTTATTGGGCGAATTAAATGAGTTTAATTCGCGATCGGTTCGGCTCGGTTTGGCCGGCCAAAGAGGGTGATAACCCCCTTTGGTTTGGCCGGCCACAACAAGGGGAAGAAACCAATTTATTTGGTTTAATTAATAAAATAAATCTAGCGCGATTTGTTTTATAAATTATGGATAAATAAATTTGTATAAAGAAATTTATATAAATAAATTTATAGAAATTTATTCTTTTTATGGAAATTAAAATGATCCATGGAATGGTTTATTTTAATTTTATAAAATCAATTATGAATTGATTTTTTTATAATAAGAAAGTTTATAAATTTCTTATAAAATTTATTCCATAATTAAAGGAGAGAAGAATTTGTTTTATTATAAAGTTAGTTATAATAAACTAGGCATAACGGAATAAGTCATAAGAAATTTTATAAGATAAAATTCTTATGATAACTAATTCCGTTACCCTCTCTCTCTTTTATTCTCTCTTCTTTCTTCCTCTTAGGGCCGGCGCCCCTTAGGGCATCCTAGGGCCGGCGCCCTCCTTGAGAGCTAGGGCCGGCGCACCTCCAACCTTTGGTTGCCGTGAGCCATCAAGAAGAAGGAGAAGCCAACCAAGAAGAAGAAGAAGCGGATCACATTCCTTCCCGGAATTTTGATTCCGATTCTTGGTGGTTAGTTTCCTTTCTTTTCTCTTGATCTTCTAGTTGTGCTTTAGAGAATTTAGTAGTTCTCGTCGGCACAAAACTCGTGACTTTGCGAAGTCATCCCGAAGAGAACTCGGCGTGGACGCGAATGGAGGCGGAGCTTCCAAGGGACGCTACGGTTGGATCTCGTCCCTTTTCTTCGAGTTACGCGAGGTACAAAGTAAATTAGTTTACTTTTCTGCAATGTTTTAATTTATGATTACGTCCACACATCATAAGGTCGCATGCTAGATACGTGGTTAAAATAATTTGTGAAATTATTTTATGCTAATTCTTCCGCTGCACGTAAAATTTTAAAATATTACGAACCCGTATCCTTATCAACATGCACCCGATTGCAACAAAAAGTATCCATAATGATAGACCCAAGACCTCTAGACCTAAGGATCATGACACTAATCCCAAGAAGGGAATGAATGTGCCTAGAAAGGAGGTTAGGCCTAGGAATGTCCATGGTGGACACATGGATCCAAGGGTTAGAAATTTGGAAAGGGAAAAATCAAGCCTTGAGGGCAAGGCTTGATACATTAGAAAAGGCCCTAGAATGGTTCACGGTTGGATCTAAGGGCCTAGACATGGTGTTGGGTAGTTTGAAACCCAACTACGATAGATCAGGATTGGGATACCGGTCTAAGACCTCCAAGGCCAATAAAAAGAAGTATGCTGGGGAGGCATACAATCATGGTAAGGAGGATAAGTCTAAGGATGGCAAAGGAATGCCATCCAAAGGTAGAAAGGGTGACTTAACCAAGGACAAGGTGTCCAAGGTTAAGAAGGTTCACTTTGTAGGCCAAGAGTCACCGGGGGCACACCGGTGTGGCTTAGTGTGGATTGAGTCACCTAGGGAGGTGGCTAGGGCTCAGAGCTCAAGGGGGAGCTCTAGGAGCCTATGGGGTCCATGGTGAATGGATCTTAAGAGTTTCTCTCCTAGAAAATTAGGTTGAAATGCGCCAAAAGGATTGGAAGACTTGAGTAAGTCTTAATTCTAGAAAATGACACATTAAAAGGAGAATTAGAGAGAAAAAGGTGAAAATAGAATATATCTGAGAAAATTAGGTTTTATTGAGTGAACACCATGTAATTCAGTGCTAGAAATAAGTTGTGATCAAGTATAAGAGAATATATTAAGGAGAAATCACGATTGAGACTTTTGGGGATGCGTTTCAATGATACACTTTAGGATAAATTGATTTTCGTGCCATTCTTGGGATCCGGAGTACATTTGTTTGGAAACGTATTTTTCCCAAGTGGACATTGGCCCCACAAATCTCCCCACGAAATTTCATAATTTTTGGAGATTTGTGAAATTATCTAGGGATTACTGAAATTGGGCTGAAAAACTTGAAATTCAGGTATCAGTCGACTGCCCTAGGGGCAGTCGACTGGTAAGAGCCCAGAAACATTCTGTGAGTTTTGGGAGTCGACTGCCCCGGGGGCAGTCGACTGGTCTGTAGGCTGAAGTAGGAAAATGACTAGTGGATGATAGAATATGATGTCTAAATTAAAGTCCTTAATTATACTGGTTGAGTTAAGGTTTGACTCATGGTTTAATGGATTGTATGAAATGAAACTATATGGGTATCATGGAATTCAAGGGAAATTTTCATCATATTAAGGATATGAATAAAGAAATGAATTGAGGACAATTTCATGTGTCGAATTATGATGATTAGCGTTGGCAAACACATGGAATTAGAGATACATTTGCAAATTGATACGAAATGTCAATCCTTTGAGGAAATTAGGAATTGTACCAAAAGTCAAGCACACTTGACATTTTCATGAAATCATATTTTTCTAGAATAGAGCATATCCTAGCAAATGTGCTTCCAAACCCTTAGAGTGTTTAAGGTTGTGTTGAGTTCTTGTTGGCACCAAGGATAAGGTTGCTTGGGGGCAATTCTTAAATGGTGGCCAAGGGAGAAGAACTTGGTTGTTAGATTGGGTAGAACCTAACTTGGTGTTAGGGTGGTAAGTTGGTTAGAACATTACCTTGGAAAATGGAAATTGGGAGGCATAGGTTAAGGGGGAGGGTGCCTCCTTGTTTGCCTTAATTTTCATTGAAAATTTTGAGTTTTGTGTCCAACTTGGGAATGGTAATAGATACACGATGAAATGTATTTTTCCCAAGTAGGTATGGGTACCACAAAGTTCTCCACGAAATTTAGAGATTTTTGGAGATTTGTGAAATTTCTGGTGCAATTCTGAATTTGGCTAGAAAAGTCTAATATTCATAGTATCAGTCGACTGCCCTGAGGGCAGTCGACTGGCAAGGGCTAATTTGGGTATCAGCAGCTGGTTTGGGATCCAAATGATAAGAAACAAATATATGGGTGGTTAGTACACTGTGTTTAGGACCATTAGGGATTAAAAGAACCAATAATTGGTTTTTATTGGGGTCTTTTTGATGTATGGCAAAGAGGGAGAAGTTTAGGTTTATGTTGGGAAACCAAACATACCTTTGCAAGAAACCCTAGGTTTAGGGGGAGTTGAGTTTAAGGGGGAGCATGACTGCTCCATTCTTGGCATAAGAGGAACCTTGGAGAGGTTCTTAAAAAGCCTTTGTAAGTCCAATGTAGGGGGAGCTTGGTAGAAGCTTTAAAAAGCCCATTTTGACCATTTTGTAGAAAATCCTAACATGGAGGGTTAGGTAGTGAAAATTCCTAGCTTGGAGGGCTATGTGTAGAAAATCCTAACTTGGAGGGTTAGGTGGTGGAAATTCCTAGCTTGGAGGGCTAGGTGTGAAAAAGTCTTAACTTGGAAGGTTAGGTGTAGGATGCCTTGGGATAGGATCCAGTTTTGCATTGCATATGCATTATTTTTGCTATTGACTACTGTTTTGCTTTCCCTAACTTAAACAAATTGCCAAACATCAAAAACGAGGAGATTGTTGGAGCAATCGACCCTAAGATGGTCCGGAGTGACCATAGGTTTTGATGTTTGGGCAAAGGGTTTAAGTTAGGTTTTCCCTTGTGTACTTATATATGTATGTTGAGTGTGCAGGTTATACAGGTTACACATATGGACTTGACTGGACGGCCTCGGTACAGTGAAGGATGGCATGGAGGTAAGCTGGAGGCTTGCGTGCGCATCCGAGGGACTTTGGTAAGCAGGGATGATGAGCTGAGGGGTACGGACTTCGAGGCATGAGTGAAGGATGGCATGGGGCAAGTTGGAGGCTTGCGTGCATCCGAGGGATGGGAGTCGAAGATGAAGAGGGCGCGAAGGCAATAGTCGAGGCTGCGGATGAGGAGTCAGTCGAGTCGTGAGGATCGAGTGTTGTGTGAATGTACTCGGGAAGGGATTCAGCTGGGGACCAATCGACTGCTCTGGCAGCAGTCGACTGGTAGGTGGCTGGTGAGTTGGCTAAAATTCGAATGTTGGGGTGCAACGGTCGAATTTGGCTGGCACCAGTCGACTGCCCTTGGAGTAGTCGACTGGTGGCGAGGTTTTCAGCCCGAGTTCTATTTAAAGAGAACTCGGTTTTGGGCTGGGATTTTGACGAAACTTATCTTGGTTAAAGGCAAGTTAGTAGTCTTTGGGCTCAAGGTTGTAAAAGGTGTTGTGGTGAGGTTTCTCCACCCACAAGGAGCGACGAGAGCTAGCCGGAGGTTATCTGGGGAGTGATCCACCGACGGATTCTTGGATTAGTCACCCGGCCGGGGTGGTTACCAAGTAAACTCAGATTGTTAGCATTTGTTCTTCATTGTTAGTGTTGTTTATTATTATTTCCGCTGCGCAAACTAACCCTGTAGGAAGAAAGCTTCGAAGATGTAACACCCGCTTTTTTTTTCCTTTCCATAAAGCGGCGTTACGTAATCATGGATATGGCAGGTGGACATCATAATGCAGCGGAAAAACTTTAAACTTACACCTACCTGTACCTACTACCATTCCTAACCTGATGACATGGGAACTTGGCATATTAACTTCATACTTAGCATCATATCATGTCATACTTAACATCAGGTCATAGAGTCACATAAGTCATCATTCAAGCACATAAGCAGCAAAGGTAAAGTTCTAGCATAAGACGAGTAAACATATTGTCTTCTTGGCCAAGTCAATACCACACACATGCATTCTTACCCTCCTGCTGCTTCCTTACTGTCCCCTTGTGTGATCTGCGGTATAAGGAAATAAGACTATAAGCACACAAGCTTAGTAAGACTCTTTCCTACTCACTAAAACCATTCATCACTTAATAATGAGCACATGAAACATTAACATACTTGGTGCTCTACTTAGAACATAAGCATCTAGGATCACTTAGCGTATATTAGACATGACATGAACATAAACATAATAAACATTCTTAGCATGACATGATACATGGCATAAACCTAAACATAAATAAACATTCCTAGCATGGCATGATACATGGCATAAACAAAAACATAATAAACATTCTTAGCATGGCATGATACGTGGCATAAACATAAACATAAGCATAAATCGTTTACTATCATGCATATTTTCTTGACATGAAACATAAGCATAAGACATTACTATCATGGCAGAATGCATAACATGAATGAATGCATGAGTCTAATGCATATACATAAGGATGCTTAACTTTTAAAATTATACTTTTAAATACTTAAACATAATCATAACATCATTGGGGGTCCCCGGCTTGTACCACATACATACATCATAAGCGCACATCCCTAAGTAAATACTGTTGGATCGAGAGAACCGATAGAGGGGGGGGTGAATATCGGAAAGCGTTCGGATTTAAGATAGAGAATTTGCACAGCGGAAGATAAAAACAAAACATGCGAACACAGTAATTTTTTACTTGGTTCGGAGCCTAGGTCGACTCCTACTCCAAGGCCCACGATCGTTTCCTATAGAGTTTTCTTAAATAAGATTTTCATGAAAATAATATGTGGTTGAATTAAGGGAATCTGTCTCTTAATTTAATAAGATTTGATTTAGAGAAATCAAAGTCTTAAACATATTATTTCCAAAATTGATTATGACAATTTAGGAAATTGTTTCCCAAAACAATTCCTTGAATAAAGTATGATATTAGAATTAGGAAATCCGGTTTCTAATTCAATTAATGAGAGTTGATAAATTAAGTCACATACATACTTTATTAAGGAAATCGTTAGTACATGACATAATTATATGTCATGAATGTGCTTAGAAAAGAAAGGATGAGACCCAAAACCCCTTACAAAATATTAAGGCCAACACCTTCCATTAATATGGTTAGAACCGGAGTTTTGTTTCTCGTTTGGGTTGATGGACACATCCATGCCCGGCTTGAACCTCAACATGTTCAAACCATGGAATTAGTTTATGATTAATATAATTGGAGTCAGAGGTCAATTTTTAGTTTTGGTTGTTGGACACATCCAAGCCTGACTAAACGGTTGAATGAACTCCAACCATATTAAAACTATTTCTTGATTAATGGGTCAGCCTTAAGCTTGGAGCATCGATTTGTTGTGCCACAGCCAAGGTCAATGTAAAGAGAGGTGCAGTTGGGTGCTATGTATATTGTTGCATACTTGTTAATGAGTTAACAACCCAATGATTTATGCAAACATTCAATTAGTTGATAGCATAAAGTGATAGTTACATATATGTGATATGTAATCGGTATAATTACCTACCTTCATAGCTAAGAATAACTTGATGGCCACAGCCATGGTTGTTCTTATCTATGGTTGGATATCAACCTATTTGGAGGTGTTCCTACGATCTCCCGAATTGATAAAAAGGGTTATTCAATTCGAAAAATAAATAGGATTTAATTAATGTATGTTGATGTATTCTTTATCATTCTTCTCACATAAGCTCAATTTGTATTTCTAGGATAATCACTCGATCATGTCTTCTCTGAATTTGCGTTCCATTTTGGACACCAATAAACTGACTGGGCCAAACTTTATGGACTGGCTTCGAAACCTGAGGATAGTTCTCAAGGCAGAGAAGCTTGCTTATGTCCTTGAAGATCAACTTCCCAACCGTCCTCCAGCAGATGCAACTCCAGACCAGTTAGTGGCCTATTAGAAACATATGACCGATTCTGAACTTGCGAGTTGCATCATGCTAGCCTCTATGGTACCTGAGCTGCAAAAGCAGCATGAGCATATGGATGCTTATACCATCATCTTCCATCTTCATGAGTTATTTGAAGAGCAAGCGAGATCCGAAAGGTTCGAAGTCTCCAGACTCCTCTTCACCTCTAGGATGCAGGAAGGCACTTCTGCCTCACAGTTTGTGTTAAAGATGTTGGGGTACATTGACCGACTGAGCACACTCGGTTTTGCAATGGACCATGAACTAAGTATTGACTTAATTCTGCATTGTTTGCCCAAAAGTTATTCACAATTTTTGATGAACTATTGGATGAACAAGCTGGAGACTACCATTCCTGAGTTGCTCAACCTGCTGAAGACTATAGAGCCTTCTGTAAAGCAAGATCAGAAAATGGTACTGTTAGTTGGTTCCTCGAAGAAAGGTTCTAAGAGGAAGGCCAAAGAACAGAATAAAGGAAAGAAGAAAAAGGCCAAAAAGACTGAAAAGACACCAAAAGCACTTGCCATCATTGTGGCAAGGAGGGTCACTGGCGAAGAAACTACAAGGTTTATCTTGAGTCCTTGAAGAAGAAGGCATCCGATGCCCCATCCTCTTCAGGTATCTTTGTTATTGAATGTCACTCTATATCCTCAACCGCCTGGGTACTTGATACTGGGTGTAGCTCACATATATGCAATGACATACAGGGGCTAAGGAATAGAAGAAGACTCGTCAATGGAGAAGCGAATCTGCGAGTTGGAAATGGAGCAAAGATTGCTGCTGTTGCCATCGGAACATATTTGCTAAAGCTCCCTACTGGACGTGTCTTAGAATTGGATAATTGTTATTTTGTTCCTTCGTTAATAAAGAACATTGTATCTATTTCATGTTTGAATGAAAAGGGTTATCATTTAACTTTTAGTAACAATTGTTGTTATATAACTTTAAATGACGTTCGTTATGGGACCGGAACTTTGTGCAATGGAATCTGCACGTTAGATTTATCCGGTGACATTTTCAATATCGAAGTCAGCAACAAACGTGCGCGAATAGATAATCGAATAGACTCCTACACATGGCATTGTCGTCTTGGCCACGTAAGTAAGAAACGCATGACCGAATTACACCGATGTGGAATTCTGGAATCATTTGAACCCTGTTCATTTGATACATGCGAATCATGCTTAAAAGGCAAGATGACCAAATTACCCTTTTCCGGAAAAGGTAATCCAGTCGGAGAATTGCTTGGTCTAATACATACTGATGTATGTGGACCAATGTCAACTATTGCACAAGGAGGCTATAGCTACTTCATCACCTTTATCGATGATCACTCACGATTCGGGTATGTGTTCTTGATGAAACACAAATCTGAAGCTTTTGAGAAATTCAAAGAATTTAGAAATGAAGTAGAGAAACAGCTTGGTAAAAGTATTAAGATACTTCGATCCGATCGGGGTGGTGAATACTTGAGTCAAGAGTTTCAAGATTATCTTATGGACAATGGGATATTGTCTCAATGGACTCCGCCGTATACACCACAGCATAATGGTGTATCTGAAAGGCGTAACCGAACCTTGATGGACATGGTTAGATCCATGATGAACCATACAACTCTTCCAAAATCCTTTTGGGGCTATGCACTTAAGACAGCTGTTTACTTGCTAAACAGAGTCCCGACCAAGGTAGTCTCTACTACTCCATATGAGATATGGAATAGTAAGAAACCTCACTTAACTCACCTTAAGATATGGGGTTGATCTGCTTATGTGAAGCGGACTGTATCAGACAAATTGGATGTTAAGTCTGATAAATGTCTATTTATTGGATACCCTAACGAAACGAAGGGTTACCTATTCTATCATCCCTTGGAGCAAAAGGTGTTTGTTTCAAGGCATGCTGTATTTCTGGAAAAAGAATTTCTTTTACAAGAAAACAGTGGGAGTGGCATTGAACTTGATGAAGATCAAGAAACTCCAATAGACATTACAGAGACACCTAGTCTAGACCCACAACCGATAACTCATAGTGATGAGCTATCAGTTGAACCTAAAACAACACCACCTCTTCATAGGTCTGATAGGACACGCAATATTCCAGAGAGATACGGATTTTTCATAAGCGAATCGATCGACGTGTTACTCATAAGCGATGACGAACCTATCAGTTATGAAGATGTTCTGAAAAGTTCAGAAAGGGACAAATGACTTGAAGCCATGAAGTCAGAAATGAATTCCATGTACGAAAATCAAGCATGGGATTTGGTTAACCCACCTGAAGGGATTAAGCCCATAGGGTGCAAGTGGGTTTTCAAGAAGAAAACCGACATGGAAGGTAATGTAGTTGCCTTTAAGGCTAGATTAGTGGCAAAAGGATATCGTCAGAAACAAGGAATTGATTATGACGAAACCTATTCGCCAGTAGCTATGCTTAAATCCATTCGGATGCTCCTGGCCATAGCAGCTCATCATGATTATGAGATATGGCAAATGAATGTGAAAACAGCTTTCCTTAATGGAAACCTGCTTGAGGATGTATACATGATACAACCTGAAGGTTTCACATCGGTTGATAAAACCAAAATATGCAAGCTTCGACGATCCATATATGGACTGAAGCAAGCATCCAGGAGCTGGAACATCCGTTTTGATGAGACAATCAAAGAGTTTAATTTCTCACAAAATCCTGACGAACCCTGTGTATACAAGAAAGTTAGTGGGAGTGCAGTCGTATTCCTAGTATTATATGTCGATGACATATTACTTATAGGAAACGATATATCAGTCTTACAGTCGGTTAAAATTTGGTTGTCCAAAACTTTCTCCATGATAGACCTGGGAGAAGCAACCTATATCCTTGGGATTAGAATCTATAGAGATAGATCAAAATGGTTGCTTGGTCTTTTGCAGTCTACATATATAGACCGAGTGCTAAAAAGGTTTAGCATGTCGGAATCCAAGAAAGGTTACCTTCCCATCAGGCATGGGATCAACCTTTCAAAGTTTATGTTTCCGCACACAGATGATGAGAGGATTTGCATGAATAAGATTCATTATGCATCCGCGATAGGATCTATCATGTATGCTATGTTATGTACTAGGCCCGATGTATCGTATGCACTGAGCGTCACGAGCAGATACCAGTCTAATCCAGGAATGGATCATTGGGCGGTTGTCAAGACAATCCTTAAGTACTTAAGAAGAACTAAGGATGTGTTCCTAATATATGGAGAAGGAGATATGGTAATACGTGGGTATACAGATGCCAGTTTCTAGACAGATAAGGATGACTCCAAATCTCAGTCGGGATACGTATTTACTTTGAATGGAGGCGCAATAAGTTGGAAGAGTTCCAAACAAGACACCGTAGCGGATTCTACCACGGAAGCAGTCTGGATCAAGAAGTTTGTCTCGAAACTTGGTGAGGTTCCAACCATTGATGAAGCAATACCGGTTTATTGCGACAACAATGGAACTATTGCACAAGCAAAGGAACCAAGATCTCATCAGCGATCCAAACATGTGCTTCGCCGCTATCATCTGATCAGAGAGATTATAAGTAGGAATGATATACAAATTGAGAAAATTCCCACTGAAAGGAATTTAGCGGATCCTTTAACTAAGGCCTTGCCTCAAAGCAAGTTTAAGGGTCATGTTAGAGCCTGTGGTATTGGATACCGTAGCGATTGGCATTAGGCCAAGTGGGAGTTTGTTAGTGATATGAGAGAAGTGTCCTAAGGCAATCGCCTTATGATTGTAATCATTTACTTTAATAAATGAATATTCACTATTTGAGTATACATGTTCGTGTATTTGATTGAGATCTTAAACTCATTTACTGAATGTCCGCAATACAATTCACAGCATGAGAGAATTTGTGATGAATTCACAACTAGTGATTATCTCTACATGTGCAATTGTGAAGTATTGAAATTGTCCCTAGTCGATGAATTGATAAATACGGACACTATCAATTCTGTTGAGACTAGCATGGGTTATTCTCTAATCAGCTGATTCTCACTGGCTGGTGACATTGGGATGTCCGGAGATAAACATGGATGCTAGTTAAGGGAACTAGTTCATTGGAGTGACTGACTGTAAAACTTCATATGGGAATCTACATGTAGATATGTCAATGAAGTTCTTACTGCAGCTTAAGTGCGATGTTCCTTTGACTTGCGGTGTTCAAGTCATCTTGGTCACGGAGACTTATACTTTGACATCTTAAGCAAGCATCTCTAAGGAGGTGTGGACCCAGGATGATTGTGTTGAGACCGGGTGCATGTTGACAAGGATACGGGTTCGTAAATTTTAAAATATTTACGTGCAGCGGAAGAATTAGCATAAATAATTTCTTAAATTATTTTCAACCACGTATCTAGCATGCGACCTTATGATGTGTGGACATGATCATAAATTAAAATTTTGTGAAAAGTAAACTAATTTACTTCAATACCTCGCGTAACTCGAAGTAAGGGACGAGATCCAACCGTACCGTCCCTTGGAAGATCCGCCTCTATTCGTGTCCACGCCGAGTTCTCACCAAGAAACGGAATCTAAATTCCGGGAAGAAAAGGAGACGCGGTCCACTCCTTCTTCTTCTTCGTTGGCTCCTTCTTGGTGATGACAACTCACGGCAATCCCTTGGATTGGGAGGGTGATGCGCCAGCCCTAGGTGGGTGGACGCCGGCCCTAGGGTGAGCAAAGGGGGGCGCCGGCCCTAGGAGGAAAGGAGAAGGAGAGGGAGAGATTAAGAGAGAGAGGAAGAGAATTAATCTCTTGATCACTTAATTATGAATTCAAGGCTTGCCTTTGGTTCCTTTATATAGTATCCTCTCCCTTGCCAAGTCTCCCTTTTAACGAAATTTTAATAAGAAATTTATCCTATAAATTTTCTTATGAATTATTCCGTTTAAGCCAAGTTTTATTATAACTAACTTTATAATAAAACAAATACATCTCTCCTTTTATTATGAAATAAATTTTACAAGAAATTTATAAATTTTCTTTATTATGGTAAAATCAATTCATAATTGATTTTATAGAATTAAAATAAACCATTCCATGGATCATTTTAATTTCCATAAAAACGAATAAATTTCTATAAATTTCTTTATATAAATTTCTTTATCCAAATTTATTTATCCATAATTTATAAAACAATCGTGCTAGATTTATTTTATTAATTAAACCAAATAAATTGGTTTCTCCCCAAGTGGTGGCCGGCCAAACCAAAGAGGGTTGGCACCCTCTTTGGCCTGCCAAACCGAGCCGAACCCATCGCGAATTAAACTCATTTAATTCGCCCAATAAGCCTTCAAAAGACGTAGCCATTTTTAGCTTCCGTTGTGCCTCTGATTAACTCAGATTCGACTTATTTATCTTGATCGGAAAATACAATTTTCAACTCGTTTTAAATCCCTCGGATTACTCGTAGTGCGTGTGACTAAATAGGCTTTCGATTTATGTTGGCCGTCTATAATCAACTAATTATAGAACGATCATGAGTGGCACCTAGTAGTACATCATGACCCCCAATTAATCGAAAGATCAACGGTTGACCTCAGAAGTAATTCTGAAACCCTTCAGCAGCTCTAATGAATCGTGTCCCATTCCCTTCACCATCTTATACCCACTTGGTTCAGGACAGTGTCAGTCCCCACTAGACTGACTACGTCACACCTAGCCCAAGTATTGTCTTTCTCGTCCTTTGGATTTCTAATTACTCTCATGTATTTAAGAGACTCATACTCTAAACATGATATGCTCTGGCCAGAGGCTTTGAGTAACAATCCGACGATAGGCCTGGGTATACATCTCCTCGCAAGGAGTGGTGAATCCTTTGTAGGCTGTTCAAACATCTTCGGGCACTTCAGCTTATACCCAATCATCCTGGTTCTACACCTCCTTGGAGATGCTTGCTTAAGATGTTAAAGTATAAGTCTCCATGACCAAGATGACTTGAACACCGCAAGTCAAAGGAACATCGCACTTAAGCTGCAGTAAGAACTTCACTGACATATCTATATAGATTACCATATGAAGTTTTACAGCTAGTCACTCCAATGAACTAGTTCCATGACTAGCATCCATGTTTATCTCCGGACATCCCAATGTCGCCAGCCAGTGAGAATCAGCTGATTAGAGAATAACCCATGCTAGTCTCAACAGAATTGATAGTGTCCGTTTTTATCAATTCATCGACTAGGGATATTTTCAATACTTCACAATTGCACATGTAGAGATAATCACTAGTTGTGATCTCATCACAAATTCTCTTATGCTGTGAATTGTATTGCGGACATTCAGTAGATGAGTTTAAGATCCCAATCAAATACACAAATATGTATACTCAAATAGTGAATTATCATTTATTAAAATAAATGTTTACAATCATAAGGCGATTGACTTAGGACACTTCTCTCATATCACTAACAGATTGGGTATAAGCCGAAGTGACCGAAGATGTTTGAACAACCTACAAAGGATTCACCACTCCTTGCGAGGAGATGTATACCCAAGGCCTATCGTCGGATTGTTACTCGAAGCCTCTGGCCAGAGCATAACATGTTTCGAGTATGAATCTCTAGGAAACATGAGAGTAATTAGAATCCGTTGAACGAGAAAGACATTAGTTGGGCTAGGTGTGACGTAGTCAGCCTAGTGGGGACTGACACATAAAGACCGTGTCCTGAACCATGTGGGTATAAGATGGTGAAGGGAATGAGGCACGACTCATTATAGCTGCTGAAGGGTTTCAGAATTATTTCTGAGGTCAACCGTTGATCTTTCGATTAATTGGGGGTCATGATGTACTACTAGGTGCCACTCATGATTGTTCTATAATTGGTTGATTATAGACGGCCAACATAAATCTAAAGCCTATTTAGTCACACGTACTACGAGTAATCCGAGGGATTTAAAACGAGTTGAAAATTAGATTTTCCGATCAAGAGAAATAAGTCGAATCTGAATTAATCAGAGGCGCATCGGAAGCTTAAAATGGCTAAGTCTTTTGAAGGCTTATTGGACGAATTAAATGAGTTTAATTCCCGAGGAGACGGCTTGGATTTGGCCGGCCATAGAGGGTCCCCACCCTCTTTGGTTTGGCCGTCCACAACAAGGAGAGAATCCAATTTATTTGGTTTGAATTATAAAATAAATCAAGCGCGATTTGTTTTATAAAATTATGGATAAATAAATTTATATAAAGAAATTCATATAAAGAAATTTATATAAAGAGATTTATTTTCATGGAAATTAAAATAAACCTTGGATTGGTTTATTTTATTTTATAAAATCAATTATGAATTGATTTTTCCATGATAAGAAAAATTTATATAATAAATTTCTTGTGAAAATTTATTCCATAATAAAAGGGGAGATGTGTTTGTTTTATTATAAATTTAGTTATAATAAAACAAGGCATAACGGAATAATTCATAGGAAAATTTATAAGATAAATTTCTTATGAAAATTTATTCCGTTAAAAGGGAGACTTGGCAATGGAGAGGATACTATATAAAGGAACCAAGGCAAGGCTTGAATTTCAATTTAAGAGATCAAGTAGCAAGCCTCTCTTCCTCTCCTTCTCTCCCTCTCCCTCCTCTAGTGGGCGCCGGCCGTAGAGGGACCTCCTAGGGTTGCCGTGAGCCATCTCCACCAAGAAGGTGCCGAAGAAGAAGAAGAAGCGGGTCGCGACTCCTTCCTTCCCCCGGAATCTTGATTCCGTTACTTGGTGGTTAGTCTTCCATCTCCCTCTCTTGATATTCTTGTCGTGCCTTTGGAGAATCTAGTAGTTCTTGTCGGCACGAAACTCGTGGCTTTGCGAAGTCATCCCGAAGAGAACTCGGCGTGGACGCGAATAGAGGCGGAGCTTCTAAGGGACGCTACGGTTGGATCTCGTCCCTTTCTTCGAGTTACGCGAGGTATTAAGTAAATTAGTTTACTTTCTGCAAAATTTTAATTTATGATCATGTCTCCACAACTTAAGGTTGCATGCTAGATACGTGGTAAAAATAATTTAAGAAATTATTTATGCTAAACCTTCCGCTGCACGTAATTAAACTTTAAAATTACGAACCCGTATCCATGTCAACATGCACCCGGTCCCAACAACAAGGCCTTGTGAAAATTCACATAAATCCCTTCAACCTCCCCTTGTATCATAAGGGTACACAAGGTTCATAATTGAAGGGTTAAATCCAATCCTAGCCATGGAATCCTTTTGATGGTCTCAAACCCTAAAGGGTCTTAGGGTACTCCAAAAATTTCCAAAAATTATATTTATTCTATAAACATCATGAGAACACATTAGAAAGCATGATCAAGATTTTTAACATTATCATGGACCCAAAAAAACCTAGGGGCCGAAAGTCATAGGGTTAGGGTTCATGGCTCTTTTCTTTTTTTTCCAACATAAAATCTCAAACAAGACTTTCATATCATGGTAAACTTCAAGGAGAGCTATTATACCACAGGTGAGGGAGTCTTACTTTGGTTGATCTTGATTATAGAACTTATATTTGGGAGAAGGATGAAGATCTTGTTGCCTCTTGACCACCCCTAGCCTTTGTACCCTTGTAAAAGCCTTGGATCTTGGAGATGGAGCCTTTGGTGAACCTTTTCCAAGGGAGAATCCCCTCTTGGAGTTTCGGCTAGAGTGAGGGAGGAGGAAGAAGAAAAGTGGATTTGATGGAAGGAAAGAAGTAACTCCCATTCCCCCTCTTTATAACACATTAAGGAGGGTAAGTGAAGAGTCATGGTGTCTCTTCCCTTGGTGACTCTTCATTTTCCCTAAACCTTAACCATAATCCACTTCATTTCCTCATAGAACTCCCTTGCTAGGTGAATTGGTTAGAGCATGCATGGTTGTACAAGAGGTCCAAGGTTCAATCCTTGGTGCATGCACTAATTTTCCATTTTATTTTTATTTTATTTTTCTATTATTTCGAAAATCCCTTAAAAATTCCCCCATAATTATGTTAATATTTCTCATTAAAATCCCTTTATATTTCTATAAATTTTTACCTAAGATTCACCAATAATCATGGTACTAGAAAGCCCATATAAGGCCCATTAGTGCCTATTTCCCCAATTTAAATGGAAAAAGCATGGATTTCTAGGTTAAAATTCGTGTTAATGTTCCTAGGTCCCTCGGAAAATTATCTAGACATGCTCAATATTTTAAAGAAATATTAGGAAAATTTTCTGGGTCGTTACAATCCCCCATACCTCGTGAAAGTTCATCCTCGAACTTAGAATAGCTCCGGGTACTTGCGTCTCATCTCGTCCTCGCGTTCCCAGGTAGCTTCTTCGAACCGTTGACTTTGCCATAAAACCTTGACTAAGGGTACTTCCTTACTCCTTAGCTTCTTGACTTTCCGATCCAAGATCTGGATAGGTCTGCTTTCATAGCTTAGGTCCTTCTGCACTTGTACTGTCTGTGGCTCGATCACTCGGTCCATATTTGGGATACACTTTTTAAGCGTTGACACATGGAACACATTATGAATGGCCGACATCTCTGGAGGCAGCTCCAGCTCATATGCCACCTTACCAACTCTTTTCAGAATCAGGTACGGCCCCACATAACGCGGACTTAGTTTTCCTTTCCTCCCAAATCTTGTCACCCCTTTCATAGGAGCCACTTTGAGGAACATCAAATCTCCAACATTAAATTCCAGTGGTCTACGCCGGACATCGGCATAACTCTTCTGCCGGCTTTGAGCAGCCTCTATCCGTTGTCGAATATTCTGTATAGCTCGGGTGGTGCTGTCAATGACATCCGTTGTGAGCCCCATTTCCTTCTTTTCGCCACCCTCATACCAACAGATCGGAGACCTACATCTCCTCCCATACAAGGCTTCATAAGGTGCCATTCCAATAGTAGCTTGGTAGCTATTGTTATAAGCGAATTCCGCTAAGCATAGATATCGACACCAGCTCCCTTTGAAATCCAAGGCACAAGCTCGCAACATATCTTCTAGTACTTGATTCACCCGTTCAGTTTGCCCATCAGTCTGAGGGTGAAAGGCGGTGCTAAATCGCAATTTAGTGCCGAGAGACTTCTGAACATACTCCCAAAAATGCAAAGTAAAGCGACCATCCCTATCTGAGATGATGGTTTTGGGAACTCCATGAAGTCTGATTATCTCCTTAACATATAATTGAGCCAATTGTTCCATTGAATCAGTCATCTTGATTGCCAGGAAGTGAGCAGACTTCGTCAGCCTGTCCACAATTACCCAAATCGCATCATATCCATTTGTAGTCCTGGGAAGCCCTAAAATAAAATCCATAGAGATGTCTTCCCATTTCCACTCCGGAATTGCGAGTGGTTGCAGAACTCCTCCAGGTCGCTGGTGTTCTGCTTTTACTTGCTGGCAAGTCATGCAAGTACTAACATGCTGAGCCACATCCCTCTTCATACCGGACCACCAAAACTTCTCCTTCAGATCTTGATACATCTTGGTGGATCCTGGATGCATCGAATAAGGGGTTCCGTGAGCTTCTACCAGTATTTCCCTTCGAAGCTCCGGATCAATAGGAATACATAGACGATCCTTAAGGTAGAGTACTCCCCCTTTGGCGATATGAAAACCATCGCCCTTTCCTTCTAGGATCTCCTATTTTATTTTCTGAAGACCCAGATCACCATTTTGTTTTTCCAATATGTCCTCAAATAGCGTGGGTGATATGGTCATGGTGGAAAGTCGTCCGGAGATGACCTAGACCACAAAATTCATAATTTCTTCTTTGAGTGGTCGGGGTAATATGGCCATGGACATCAAGGTGGCACTTGACTTCCGGCTGAGTGCATCGGCCACTTTGTTTGCCTTCCCTGGATGGTAGAAGATCTCGCAGTCGTAGTCCTTCACCAACTCAAGCCATCGGCGTTGTCTCATATTCAGGTCTTTCTGAGTGAAAAAATATCGTAGACTCTGGTGATCTGTATAAATCTTACACTGCGCTCCATATAGATAATGCCTCCATATTTTAAGAGCGAAGACCACCGCGGCCAGTTCCAGATCATGAGTGGGGTAATTCTGTTCATATTCCTTGAGTTGTCTAGAGGCGTAGGCAATAACCTTTCCATTCTGCATAAGTACATCTCCAAGTCCTAGTTTGGAGGCATCGCTATACATGTCGAAGCTCTGATTACATTCCGGAAGGGTAAGGATTGGAGCGCTTGTAAGTCTCCTTTTTAGTTCCAAGAAACTCCTTTCACAGTTTTCCGTCCATTCATACTTCTTATCCTTCCGGGTGAGAGCCGTTAAAGGGGCTGCAATCCTCGAGAAGTCCTCCACAAAGTTTCTATAATAGCCTACCAGCCCAAGAAAACTTCTGATTTCGCTGGCGTTCTTCGGCCGGCTCCAGTTATTCACAGCTTCAATCTTTATTGGATCTACCATAACTTCGTCTTTGGAAATAATATGACCCAAAAAGCCCACTTGGTCGAGCCAGAACTCGCATTTGGAAAATTTTGCGTACAGTTGCTTTTCTCGAAGAATCTCTAATACTATCTTCAGGTGCTCAGCGTGCTCTTTTTGGGTCCTCGAATAAATAAGGATATCGTCGATGAAGACGATCACAAATTTGTCGAGGAACGACGAGAATACCCGATTCATAAGGTCCATAAACATAGCGGGAGCATTCGTCACGCCGAAGGGCATAACCACAAACTCAAAGTGCCCGTACCTTGTTCGGAAAGCCGTCTTTGGAATATCCTCCTGTTTTACTCTAACTTGATGGTAACCAGACCACAAATCAACTTTTGAGAAAACAGTGGCTCCCTTTAATTGGTCAAACAGGTCATCTATCCTCGGAAGGGGATACCTGTTCTTGATCGTTACGTTGTTCAGCGCTCGGTAATCTATGCACATTCGCATAGTTCCGTCCTTTTTCTTCACAAACAGTACCGGAGCACCCCACGGGGAATGACTAGGGCGAATAAATCCCTTATCCAGCAACTCCTGTAGTTGTTCCTGAAGCTCCTTCAATTCAACCGGTGCCATACAGTAAGGTGCCTTGGAGATCGGGTTAGTACCAGGAACCAATTCGATCTTAAATTCCACTTCTCTATCAGGAGCTAATCCTGGTAATTCATCTGGGAAAACCTCTGGGTAATCGCATACCACCCGGACCTCTTCCAGCTTCTGGTTCTTCACTTGACTGACATCAACCACATATGCTAGAAATCCAGTACATCCTTTGTCTAACATTTTCTGAGCTTGGAGAGTTGATAAATATTTCCCGGTCCTTTTCCTTGGCTCTCCGATGAATTCGAACCTAGAACCTGCCTCAGGTCGGAAGACCACCTTTCGCTTACGGCACTCAATAGAAGTACCGTATTTATCCAGGAAATCCATTCCCAATATAACATCATAATCTTGCATGTCGAGTACTATCAGATCGCAGTAAAGTTCCCTTCCTTTGTTGATTGATATTGTTTAGATAGTGCTCAGTGAGTAGGGCGCTACCAAACAACTCCTCGGCGGTCTGCGGTCGGTTAACTCCGCCAGCCACGTTCAGAGCTATTTCGGGCCGCAACATTTTCAGCATAAGTCGGACCCTTTCTTTCTTGGTGCGGACCAGCTCGGGGCATAGGCGAGCTAGTCGATTGAATTTCTTCACGGCTTCATTGACCGAGAGGTCACCCTGTCGAAATTCTGTGAACTCGTCGTAATGTCTGTTGGTGACACGCATGTTGAAGAATTCCTCGAAGAACTCCGACTCGAAGTTCGACCAAGTCATCTGGCCCACTTGTCTTTTGGCCTTGACCCTCTCCCACCACATTCTGGCATCTCCAGAAAGGCAGAAGGACGCACACTTGATCTTTTCATGCTCCGGCCAGTCTAGCAGCTCCATGGTACTTTCCACTGTCTTGAACCATGCTTGGGCACCCCACGGTTCGCCAACACCCGAGAAATTTTCCGGTTTCAGCCTCAACCACTGAATCAGATAAGCCTCTTGATGTGCTGTAGTGGTCGGGCCTGTCGGAGGGTTCTGTGTAATTGTGGGCGCAACGGGTATAGCAGTCTGGTTCACTGGTGGAGTAGTGGAATTTTCTTGCTGGTTCATCAAGGTATTAATGGTTTGTTGCTGCTCCGTGACTTGACGCTGGACCTGGGTTACTAATTGCACCAGGTCAGGCGATGGGGTTGCCTCGTTAAGTCGGTTACTCTGTCTTCTAGCCATGTTTTTCTTCACCAAAGACAAGTATGGCCAATATCAGTTTTTTTTCTACCCCTATATTATTTTAAATATTTAATTCATAAAAGAAGAAAAAATATCGTTCATCGTTATATATCCTAAGGTACTTTTCATCATAAACATCGTTCATACTTGCATATCCCAAAACCATAAAACATCCTAGAAGTGCTTACTACTTTAAGATACGTAAAGAGGTACTTACTTGGAAGCTGCAGGAAGAGGGCTTGATGTGTGTGTAGTGAGATGGTAACGGCTCTGATACCAACCTGTAACGCCCGCTTTTTTTTTCCATAAAGCGGCGTTACGTTATCATGGATAGGGCAGGTGGACATCATAATGCAGCGGAAAAACTTTAAACTTACACCTACCTCTACCTACTACCATTCCTAACCTGATGACATGGGAACTTGGCATATTAACTTCATACTTAGCATCATATCATGTCATACTTAACATCAGGTCATAGAGTCACATAAGTCATCATTCAAGCACATAAGCAGCAAAGGTAAAGTTCTAGCATAAGACGAGTAACATATTGTCTTCTTGGCCAAGTCACTATCACACACATGCATTCTTGCCCTTCTGCTGCTTCCTTACTGTCCCCTTGTGTGATCTGCGGTATAAGGAAATAAGACTATAAGCACACAAGCTTAGTAAGACTCTTTCCTACTCACTAAAACCATTCATCACTTAATAATGAGCACATGAAACATTAACATACTTGGTGCTCTACTTAGAACATAAGCATCTAGGATCACTTAGCATATATTAGACATGGCATGAACATAAACATAATAAACATTCTTAGCATGACATGATACATGGCATAAACCTAAACATAAATAAACATTCCTAGCATGGCATGATACATGGCATAAACAAAAACATAATAAACATTCTTAGCATGACATGATACGTGGCATAAACATAAACATAAGCATAAATCGTTTACTATCATGCATATTTTCTTGACATGAAACATAAGCATAAGACATTACTATCATGGCAGAATGCATAACATGAATGAATGCATGAGTCTAATGCATATACATAAGGATGCTTAACTTTTAAAATCATACTTTTAAATACATAAACATAATCATAACATCATTGGGGGTCCCCGGCTTGTACCACATACATACATCATAAGCGCGCATCCCTAAGTAAATACAATTGGATCGAGAGAACCGATAGAGGGGGGGTGAATATCGGAAAGCGTTCGGATTTAAGATAGAGAATTTGCACAGCGGAAGATAAAAACAAAACACGCGAACACAGTAATTTTTTACTTGGTTCGGAGCCTAGGTCGACTCCTACTCCAAGGCCCACGATCGTTGATCGTTTATTTTGGGCAATTCTATATGAGGCGCAAAAAAATAGTCTACAGTTTTGAGTTACAAATATAGCACAATAAACTTAATAAATAAAGAGAAAACTCTTCTTTTACCGACGTCCGATGTAGGTTGTCTTTTTCGGAGCAGCGCGATGTCGTCGGCTCGAGTTGGGAGGTTTCTAGAGCGAGGCGCGAGAGCAGAAGAGCGTAGAAGCATTGATTAAAAGTGTTGCTTTGAAGCCTGGGGTCGAGGGCCCTTTATATAGGGCCTAGGGGCGCCCGGAACGTCGGGGGCGCCCCCCCCCCCACGTGTCGGTTGATCTGGCAACTTCTCGGTTAGCTTCTGATCCCTTTACCTTCGGGATCAGTTTTGACCGGGGCGCCCGGAGCGCTTGGGGCGCCCGGATTGACCGGGTCAAAGTTTCATCTGCTGGCTTCGAAGGGAGCTGCTTCGGCAGTTGGTGCTGGGGGCGCCCGCAGCATGCGGGGCGCCCGGAGCAGTGGGGGCGCCCAGAACACCCGGGGCGCCCCGACAAATAACTGTCGAAGCGCGTTTTTGCTCCTGCTGATTTGTGTTCACCTTGGGGGCACCCGGAACATCCGGGGCGCCCTGCTTAGCTTCTGCCTCACTCCTTTGAGGCTCTCTGAGCTGTAGACACTCAGTCCTTCGGTCTTGCATCTAGGGTTAGTCCAAAAAGCAGAAATATTAATATTTTATACAACCTTAGCTGTCTTGGTTCTGACTTTGGGTCTCCAAAATGGAACCCTAGGTCGAACTGACGCCTACTGTTCCCTCAACGGGGAACGCGTCCTCACCTACTCCTCTCAGGAGAATGTACCTGATGCCAACCGTTCCTCTGGTTGGACTTTTGCCTGGCGGTCCTTCGCCAGGTCTTGAGTACCAAGCTGCCCTTCGCCTGGTGCCTAGCAGTCCTTCGCTAGGGCTTTGTATCCTGGCATTCCTTCGCCAGGTGCCTAGCAGTCCTTCACTAGGGCTTTGTTTCCTGGCAGCCCTTCGCCAGGTGCCTAGCAGCCCTTCGCTAGGACTTTAGGGCTGCTAGGACTTTGTTTCCTGGCAGCCCTTCGCCAGGTGCCTAGTAGCCCTTCGCTAGGACTTTTCCTGCACACTTGAGTAACATTGTTAGATCACCAATAAACTTAACTTTGAATCCTTTGCCAATATCAAAACAAGGTTCGATATGGTGCTTCCTGCACCAACAATCTCCCCCTTTTTGATTTATGGCAACACAATTCAAAGTTAAGTTAAAATCTTATAACAGTTAAGAACAAAAGGTAAATAATGAAGTATAACTGTTTATGAACAGAATTAATGTAGAGTTAAAAAAAATCTTTATTTCTCATACTCCCCCTAAAACCCTGAATACTTGTGTTATAAGACACTTAAAACACTTAACTTTGACCTTTCCTCCCCCTTTGACATATATCAAAAACATACATGGGCGAACAAGGTTCTTAATAGGGAGTTTTGAGTTTTTGTAAAAATTTCTAAGTTTTTTTGACAAAGTGTTTTTCAAAAAAAATAAAAGCCTTTGCACCAAAAGCTTTTTACACTTAGACAATTTTCCGTTTTGAAGAGCTTTGCAAGCCTAAATTTTGTTTAAAACCAAAAAAAATTACTTAGGCAAAATTTTGAATTCAAATTTCCCAAAAACAATTTGTTTACCAAAAACATTTTTGCACACTTAGAAATATTTGTTTGGAAACACTTTGTGCATTTTGGAAAACAAGATCTTTAAGAAATTTCTAGACAAGTTTTTCACCAAAAAACTTTACTTGGAAATATTTGGCAAAATTTTTGAATAAGTTTTTTGCTCAAACAAATTTTGTTTATTAAGGAAAAAATTTACTTAGGAGAAGACATGCACTTAACAAAAATTTGAAACACTTAGAAATACTTAGAAACTTTTGAAGCACTTTTTGAAAAAGAGATAAAGATTAAAACAATTTCTCTCTTTTCTTTCTCTCCCCCTTAATGTGAAATTCTTCTCCTAAGTTTTAATCCATTTCTATGATAGCCTTTTAAAAAAAAGAAAACGTTTAAGGAAGAATTTAATTTCTACTCTCCCCCTTGGCCATATATCAATAACAAAATATATTTTGAATGATGTTTTATAAAAAATTTATGTATCAGAGCCTATGAGTTTTGAAAACATAAAAATACTTAGCATAATTCTTGAAAGTATAGCAAAAAACTTTAAACTGCACCAACAAAACTCCACTTAAAAAAATATTTTATATTTGTAGGCAAGTCTTTTAGAAACTTCATGCACTTGGAACACTATTGCCTTTACAAGTATTAGTACTTTTCAAAATATTGTACTTTGAAAAATAGAAGTACTTTTGAAGATTATGCAAAAAAAATTAATTTTATTTTGAATACTTGACTTGATTTCTTTTCCAGTTTGACACAATCCTAGGAAACCTTGTTAACTACAAGGACATTTTCATAAGTGTACTGGAAATTTTTCAACCCAAGTAAATATTATTTCAAAGGTATTTCAAAAATAATTTTATAAAAAACATTTTAAAATAATATTATTTTGTAAGACAAATGTTTTCAACACAATTTTGAAAATATAGTGTATGAAAACATATAATTTAGAAATGTTTAATAACTCTTTTAATTTGACCTCCCCCTAAACTTGATACAGTCCTTGGAAGCTTGTTGACCATAAGTATTCTTCCTCTGAGTTCTTAGGGTTTGATTTAAATTATAAGAATTATCTAATAACTTCAAAACAAATAATTACCAACCAAAATATTTCAAAAATTCTTCTTTTGACTCAAACTCCCCCTAAATTTGACACATCCTAGGAGTCCTTGTAGATCATGAAGTGGACCTTCCTCTATGTCTTTAGGGTTTATTAAAATCAAAAGAATAATTTTGAATAACCTTTTGAGTATGATAATTTTCTAGGAGACACATTTTTGAAAACATAACTTGAAATGATAACACATTTTTGAAAAATAGTTTGAAATGATGATAATTTTTCAAACAGATAACAAAATACGAAGGTTTTTGAATCAATTTTTGAAAACCTTATCGAGATGATAATAAGATTTAGAGCATAAGGTTTTTTTTAAAAAAAATTTAAATTTTTCGAAAAGTATTAAAAGAAACTCCCCCTGTATCCGACACAGTCTCACTTTTATCTAAGTTGCTTAAGGGGTTCAGTGTTGAGCAGGTTTGACTATGTTGACTAGGGTTGACTATTTTGACTCAGTTAAACAACCCCCTAGATTATATTTAAAACGAGTCTATCGAGATATTTCACATGAAATTTCATATTAAAAAAAACGTTAGAATTGAAAGAGTAGGGTACCATAAACTGAATTAATTTGAAAAATAGAGATAATTTTGAATAACTTTTAAAAACATTTTTTTATTTAAAAGGATAGTGAATTATACTTTTAGGTCCTAGATGTCTCACCCAGTTCTACGTGGTCAAGCATGTTAACCTTATGGGTTGTGTGAGACAAATATTTTAATTTTGAAAATAAATTATTGACAATTATTAAATTGAATTTTGAGAATAATTAATTAAATTGAATTTGAGAATAATTAATTGAATTATTTTGAATTTGATTAAATTGGATTAATTAAGATTTAATTGAATTTAATTGAATTTAATTGATTTTAATTAAGATTTAATTGAATTTAATTGAATTTAATTGATTTTAATTAAGATTTAATTGAATTTACTTGATTTAATTAAGATTTAATTGAATTTAATTGATTTAATTGAATTTAATTGACTTAATTAAGATTTAATTGAATTTAATTGATTTAATTAAGATTTAATTAAGATTTAGTTGGTTGGGTTGGACTCAACTTTTAGGTCCTAAGCATCTCACCCATTTCTAAGTGACAAAACAGGATATCCTTAACTGTTTTGTGAGATGCATTAATTTTATCTTTTGATGTTAACACTATGATTTAATTGAAGCTTGTGTTAGATTCGAGTTTAACAAATAATAATTTAAAAGTGAGTTTCGATAATTGGCTTCCAGGTCTTGGCGAGGCACAGAGGCCTTCTTTGGCCGTAGCCTTATTGGATCAACAACCCTTTCCTAGACAAAGCCTTTTAAAGAAAGATCATTTTCAAATCATTGTTTGAGACACTCTGGTCTAACTAGCTTAGGATTCGGAGAGGTAGCTTCGGCTAGTTCCACCGGACTAAAAAGACCAAATAAGGTACTCCTTACCCTACTTGATTCCTTAGTCAGGCTTCCCTAACGTATTATCATCAAACCTTGTCCTAATACTAGGTTGTTCAAGTTTCAATTAATCAGGTTAGTCCTTAAACTAACCAATCCTAATTTTAAGCAAAAATAATAAAAATAAAATAACAAACAACACACAATTAAAGCAAACAAAAAAATTGATCTAAGTTATATCATAATCGAAATAATACTCAGGTTTTTAAAAATCAACAAGGTTGGGAATTAAATTTTCTGACATATTAACCTTAACTATTTTGTATGAATTAATTATGTTCTTTGAGGTAAATATTAGATTTTCAAATATCGTAAATTTACCTTTTGATTACCGGTTGGGAATCTCCCCCTTGATACTTGCCGTCTTTAGCATCTTGTAGTGGTCGCGAGTCATCCGGACCAGCTTCCGATCATCCCCTTCTTCGTCGTCAAATTCTGAGTCTGAGTTGGACTCAGGTATTGGTTGAGGCCTCTTTTGCAATTCTCTTGGAGTTTTTCCTGCAATAAAAACTATACCTTCCTCGACCATTGCAATATCAGCTTGATTATTTAATATTAATTCAGAAAACGATTCAAAATTAATTACCGATTTTGTCTCAGAAAACTCGTCGTTTGACTCTGGTTTGATTTCGACGTCGGATGTCGAGTCTGTCTCAGCTACTTGTTCTTGAGCTTCTAAGATCTCAACATCGGAGCTCTCTTCATGTAGATTGATTAGCTTTTCCCACATCTCCTTGGCACAGTTGAAGGATCCGACCCGCTTCAGTTCTTCTTTGGTCAGGCTGCATTGTAAGATTGTTGTTGCCCTGGCATCAGTCTCGATCTTCCTCAGAGTTGGTTCGTCCAATTTGTCCCAGGCGATTGTGATCTATCTTCTGTGGGGAGGGAGAACCCTGTTTGAATGATCATCCATATGACCATATGGGCCTTCAGATGTAACTCCATTAGACTTTTCCAGGAATTGAAGTTCTCGCCGGAGAATAGCGGTGGACGGGCACTGTTCCATTCTTGGTTGGCCATTTAGTTTAACCTCGTACAGAAAAGAAGTAACAAAAATATACCAAGACTTGGTCTTGGATTAGTAGTGGGGGAGAAGGGAAAAAGTAGCTCAAAATAAATGTTGCACAAATTTCGAGGCGGAATAATAATAAAATAATAAAAATAATTTTTGACAAATTTTTAAAAATATTAATTTTGTCAATTCTGATTAATGATGAAAAATTAAAAATTTAATGTTAAAAAAATTTGCTCGAATTAAGGTAGCACGAATTTTGAGGAAAATATTAAAAAAAATTTATGATAAATTTTCAAAAATTGTTCGTTTTATCAATTTTGACTTATAGTGAAAAAATGAGAATTCAAAATTGAAAAAAGCGAGACTGATTGTGTGGTGTTGATTAACAAAAAGAAAAGAAATAAAATAAAAAATTTCGTAAATCCGAAAAACTCCAAATTGATGGTTGCACCAAATTTGAGCTTCCCCGCTCTGATACCACTTGTTGGATCGAGAGAACCGATAGAGGGGGGGTGAATATCGGAAAGCGTTTGAATTTAAGATAGAGAATTTGCACAACGGAAGATAAAAACAAAACACGTGAACACAGTAATTTTTTACTTAGTTCGGAGCCTAGGTCGACTCTTACTCCAAGGCCCACGATCGTTGATCGTTTACTTTAGGCAATTCTATATGAGGCGCAAAAAAATAGTTTACAGTTTTGAGTTACAAATATAGCACAGTAAACTTAACAAATAAAAAGAAAACTCTTCTTTTACCGACGTCCGATGTAGGTTGTCTTTTTCGGAGCAGCGGGACATCGTCGGCTCGTGTTGGGAGGTTTCCAGAGCGAGGCGCGAGAGTAGAAGAGCATAGAAGCGTTGATTGAAAGTGTTGCTTTGAAGCCTGGGGTCGAGGGCCCTTTATATAGGGCCTGGGGGCGCCCAGAACGTCGGGGGCGCCCCCCCACGTGTCTGTTGATCCGACAACTTCTCGGTCAGCTTCTGATCCCTTTACCTTCGGGATCAGTTTTGACCGGGGCGCCCGGAGCGCTCGGGGCGCCCGGAGCGCTCGGGGCGCCCTGATTGACCGGGTCAAAGTTTCATCTGCTGGCTTCGAAGGGAGCTGCTTCGGCAGTTGGTGCTGGGGCGCCCGGAGTAGTGGGGCGCCCGGAACACCCGGGGCGCCCCGACAGATAACTGTCGAAGCGCGTTTTTGCTCCTGTTGATTTGTGTTCACCTTGGGGGCGCCCGGAAAATCCGGGGCGCCCTGCTCCGCTTCTGCCTCACTCCTTTGAGGCTCTCTGAGCTGCAGACACTCAGTCCTTCAGTCCTGCATCCAGGGTTAGTCCAAAAAGCAGAAATATTAATATTTTATACAGCCTTAGCTGTCTTGGTTCTGACTTTTGGTCTCCAAAATGGAACCCTAGGTCGAACCGACGCCTACTGTTCCCTCGACGGGGAACGCGTCCTCACCTACTCCTCTCGGGAGAATGTACCTGATGCCAACCGTTCGTCTGGTTGGACTTTTGCCTGGCGGTCCTTCACCATGTCTTGAGTACCATGCTGCCCTTCGCCTGGTGCCTAGCAGTCCTTCGCTAGGGCTTTGTATCCTGACATTCCTTCGCCAGGTGCCTAGCAGTCCTTCGCTAGGGCTTTGTTTCCTGGCAGCCTTTCGCCAGGTGCCTAGCAGCCCTTCGCTAGGACTTTTTTTCCTGGCAGCCCTTCGCCAGGTGTCTAGCAGCCCTTCGCTAGGACTTTGTTTCCAGGCAGCCCTTCGCCAGGTGCCTAGCAGCCCTTCGCTAGGACTTTTCCTGCACACTTGAGTAACATTGTTAGATCACCAATAAACTTAACTTTGAATCCTTTGCCAATATCAAAACAAGGTTCGATATGGTGCTTCCTGCACCAACAAATACGAGGTAGCGAGCCCCGACCTACTAGGGTAAGGACAGCATAGTCGGTAGTCCCAGAACCGGGGCGTTCTTAAGGTGCTCATCCCTGTTGCACAGCTTCGGTAGTGCCAGAACCGTGGACAACATAGTCGGTAGTCCAGAACCGGAGCGTTCTTAAGGTGCCCATCCCTTGGACCCATACTTCGGTCCGGTACAAGCCCATTCATAAAGTAAAATACTTCACATGCTTCGTCATTCATAGATCATGGCATGCATCTTTATTCATAACATAGCATGCATCTTCATTCATAAAACATGGCATGCATCTTCATTCATAAAACATGGCATGCATCTTCATTCATAAAAACATGGCATGCTTACATAAAACATCATTCCTATTCCTAGTGCTTGCATGATCATGGCATCTAAGGTAAGCATTGCATTATATCCATTGCACATGATATACTTACATAGACCATTTTCCTAATCCATGGAGCTTGCATGGTCATAATACATAAGGTAAGCATTGCATTTCATCCATAAGCATGGTATCTCTCACAAGCATGCATAAGTAGAACTTCCATAAACATGCTACCTACTATCCAAGTGCATGGCATAGAACATAAGATATTCATGAATAACCCTATTAAGCATGGCATAAACATACACGCATGAAACATGGTACTTAAGGTTAGAGTTATTGGTAACATAATTTCTACCACATGCTTGAACCTTTATATATGTATATATATATACTTCGTAATAAGCCATAAACCATCATTCTTCAAACCCTAACTCCTCCCATACCCTATTTATCTTGCTTGGCCGAAACTTACAAGGGGGAGTTCCATCATTCAAATGACATGTAAGGTAGCATAAAGAAAAGGAACAACCATACATTACCCATAAGGCCATAAGAAGCCATTAGGGCTCATAATTAGGGTTCACCCTAACTTTTAGCCCTATTTTTCTTGCTTGGCCGAAACATGCTTGGACCATGGGTGCATGAATAAATTCATAAAATTTCCAATTAATCATCTAACACCTTCCATACTATACCATAGGAGCCATTGGACCCCTTACTTGAGGTAAGCCCTAACTTCTTGCCCTAGAACCCTTCTTGGCCGAAACCCTTAGGGTCACAAGACCTTGTGAAAATTCACATAAATCCCTTCAACCTCCCCTTGTATCATAAGGGTACACAAGGTTCATAATTGAAGGGTTAAATCCAATCCTAGCCATGGAATCCTTTTGATGGTCCCAAACCCTAAAGGGTCTTAGGGTACTCCAAAAATTTCCAAAAATTATATTTATTCTATAAACATCATGAGAACACATTAGAAAGCATGATCATGATTTTTAACATCATCATGGACCCAAAAAAAACTAGTGGCCGAAAGTAATAGGGTTAGAGTTCATGGCTCTTTTCTTTTTTTTCCAACATAAAATCTCAAACAAGACTTTCATATCATGGTAAACTTCAAGGAGAGCTATTATACCACAGGTAAGGGAGTCTTACTTTGGTTGATCTTGATTATAGACTTTAGATTTGGGAGAAGGATGAAGATCTTGTTGCCTCTTGACCACCCCTCGCCTTTGTACCCTTGTAAAAGCCTTGGATCTTGGAGATGGAGCCTTAGGTGAACCTTTTCCAAGGGAGAATCCCCTCTTGGGGTTTCGGCTAGAGTGAGGGAGGAGGAAGAAGAAAAGTGGATTTGATGGAAGGAAAGAAGTAACTCCCATTCTCCCTCTTTATAACACATTAAGGAGGGTAAGTGAAGAGTCATAGTGTCTCTTCCCTTGGTGACTCTTCATTTTCCCTAAGCCTTAACCATAATCCACTTCATTTCCTTATAGTACTCCCTTGCTAGGTGAATTGGTTAGAGCATGCATGGTTGTACAAGAGGTCCAAGGTTCAATCCTTGGTGCATGCACTAATTTTCCATTTTATTTTTATTTTATTTTTCTATTATTTCGAAAATCCCTTAAAAATTCCCCCATAATTATGTTAATATTTCTCATTAAAATCTCTTTATATTTCTATAAATTTTTACCTAAGATTCACCAATAATCATGGTACTAGAAAGCCCATATAAGGCCCATTAGTGCCTATTTCCCCAATTTAAATGGAAAAAGCATGGATTTCTAGGTTAAAATTCGTGTTAATGTTCCTAGGTCCCTCGGAAAATTATCTAGACATGCTTAATATTTTAAAGAAATATTAGGAAAATTTTTCGGGTCGTTACAGAAGAAACGCTATTCACCCCCCCTCTAGTGGACACGATCGATTCTACAGAGGCATTCAAGGGACCAAGAGATTGAACATGATATCAAAGGACCAAAATCATAGGGATGATAGGTCGGGTCTAGGATACCACCCTAGGAGGGCTAATGTTGATAGAAAGTCGTATTCAAGGATGCCCTATAACTATGGTAGAGAAAAAGTCAAAATTAGCAAGGAAAAGCCATTTAAAGGGAAAAAAAGACATTGACCAAGAAAAAGGTCCATAAGGTTAAAAGAGTGATAGTGGAAGGTCAAGAAGCACCGGAGGAGCACCGGTGTGGTCTTTCCTTTGTAGAAGAGTTACCTAGGGAGGTAACTAGGGCTAGGAGCTCAAGGGAGAGCTCTAGAAGCCAAAATGAGTTCCATGGTCAATGAATCTCAGGTGGTTTCCTTCTAAGAGATTGAAAAGGACTATAAGGTGTGCCAAGAGGTTCAAAAGGCTAAGGTTGGTCTTAATCCTAGAGAATTGGCACACTAAAGGCAGAATTAGGGAGAAAAAGGTGAAAGTGGAACTTTAATTGAGAAAAATTGGTTTTAATGCCTAAATACCATATAAATTGATGCTAAGAAAGGATTATGAATGAGTATGGGGAGGAGCATCAAGGTAAGGTCAAAATTAGAACTTTTGGGAAATGTTTCATGATACATTTTAGAGAAACTCGAAGTTTGTACCAATCTTGGAATTCGGGATAATTTTGATTGAAATTATATTTTTCCCAAATAGACGTAGGATCCACAAATCCATCCATGAAATTTCATAATTTTTGGAAATTTGTAGAATTAGTTAGAAATTTTTGAAATTTAGATTGGAAATCTGAATATCAGAAAATCAGACACCAGTCGACTGCCCCTGGAGCAGTCGACTGGTAAAACCCACAGAATGTAATTACACTCTGGCCCAGTCGACTGCCAATGGGGCAGTCGACTGGTACGCGGGTTTTATAAAAGGAAAGGGCGTGCCGGGGGAAGCCAAACTCTAGGGTTTTGGCGATTTCTCGGCGATCATCTCCTCTCCCAAGCTCCTTCTTCGTCCTTAGGCCCTTCCAAGCCCTAAAATCCCTCTCTAGGTCCTCCTCTAACCCCGATCTACCTCTAGGGTTTGTTAAAAACTCTTCTCTTCAAACCATACTCTCAAAATCAAATCACCATGAGGAGAATGAAAATGTATTGCGTTTTAAGGTTTATTTTTCTCAGTTAAACCATGTTGTGACACTAACATTATATTTTTGTGCATGTTCTTTGATGTTTTTCCTTTTTGGGGGGTTGTCTTGGTGTAACGACCCAGAAAATTCTCTTAATATTTTCTTTAAAATATTGATCATGTCTAGATAATTTTTCGAGGGACCTAGAGATATTAGTACGAATCTTAGCCTAGAAATCTATGATCTTTCTCATTTAAATTGAGAAACTAGTACTAATGGGCCTTATATGGGCTTTTCAGTACCATGGTTATTGGTGGATTTTGGGCAAAATTTAATATAAATATAAATAGATTTTAATTAGGAATATTAGCATAATTATGGGGGATTTTTAGGGGAATTTTTGGAAATAATGGAAAATAAAATAAAAATAAAATAAAAATAAAGTGCATAGATCAAGGATTGAACCTTGGACCTATGGTACCACCATGCATGTACTAACCAATTCACCTAGCAAGGGAGTGCTAGTAGAGGATGAAGTGAATTTTGGTTAAGGCTTAGGGGAAAATGAAGAGTCATGAAAGGAAGAGACACCATGACTCTTCACTTGCCTCCTTAATGTGGTATAAAGAGATGACATGGGAGTTACTTTGCTTCTTCCTCCAAGTCCACCATTCTCCCTCCTCCTTCTTCATCCTAGCCGAAACCCCAAGGGGGGATTTTCTCTTGGGAAAAGTTCCCAAGAAGGCTTCTCCTTCAAGATCCAAGGTTTTGTTCAAGGTTACAAGGGTTAGAGGTGGTCAAAAGGCAACAAGGTCTTCATCCTTCTCTCAAATCTAAGGTCTATAACCAAGATAGTCTAAGGTAAGACCCCCTCACCTGTGGTGTAATGGTTTTCTTGATATGGATATGATCTATGCTTATTGTTTGAGATCTAAGATGAAAAATCCATGAAGGAGGACTTAGGATTTCGGCCACCTCCAAGTTTCCATGGCTAGGGTTAGTTTTAACTCTCTAATGATGGTTCTTATGTTTCCTTATGATGTAAGTGATGTTAGTGGTGATTCATATGAATTCTTACATGCTTAATAGTTCTTATAAATTTCGGCCAAGAACCCTAATCCATGGTTAGACCTTGATCTAACCATTCAACATGTTAATTTTGTTTCCCTATGATATGATGGATAGTAATTGTGTTTTATAAGAATTTTTTCATGAATTTTATAGACCTTTAGGTTTCGGCCAAGAGCAAATCTAGGGTTAAGGGATTAGGGTTAGCCTTAATTAGGGGATCAAATGTTTTCTATGGCATTTTATGTTTGTTTGGGATGTTATTGGTGATCTATATGAATTTTTTTCCATGGACCTAGGGTTCCTTAGGGTTTCATCCAAGGCCATAACCAAGGGTTTGGAGTGGGTTAAGACCACATGGATGCATGTTTATAGGGTACTATGATGTATGTATATGTTTAAGTATGTTGGAAGAATCTTTATACCAATCAAAACCCTAGCTTATGGGTCATGACTTGTATGTTAGGTTATTTGTTATGATGATTCATAAATGTTTAGACCATGTGCCATGAACCTAAGGAAATGTATCATGTATGAAAGGATCTAGGCATGTTTTCCTATGTATCATGACCATGTATGTTTTTATGAATTAAGATACTAATTATGTAGGTATGCCATGAGATAGGAATGATATGTATGTATGCCATGATCTATGAATGATATGTATGATTTATGAATGATATGTATGCATGTCATGTTATGGATGAAAATGATGAATGAAGTTAAAGTTCATGCCTTCGAGGCATAATGATGATATGGAATGAAAATGATGAATGAAGATAAGATTCATGCCTTCAAGGCATAATGATGATGTTAAGCATTAAGAATTAATGATTATGCTATGAATGTTTTATGAATGAAGAAGCATGTGAAAGTATTTTATTTTATGAATGGGCTTGTACCGGACCTAAGTAAGGTCCACGGTTCTGGACTACCGATGAAGCTGTCCACGATTCTGGACTACCGATGAAGCTGTCCACGGTTCGGGGACTACCGATGAAGCTGTCCTTACCCTAGTAGGTCGAGATTAGCTACCTCGTATTTACTTAGGGATGCACGCATATGATGTATGAATGTGGTACAAGCCAGGGCCCCTATGATGTTATGATTATGTTTAAATATTTAAAAGTATGATTTTAAACTAAGCATCCTTATGATATATGCATTCGCCGCATGCATCCATCCATGTTATGCATTATGTTTATGATAAGTAGGCTTATGCAAAGTAAGGTTGTGCAATGTATGTTTATGCAAGTAAGTTTATGCAAGGTATGTTTATGCGAAGTATGTTTATGTTCATGTTAATTATGATGCCATGATTATGTTTATGTTCATGTTAATTATGATGTCATGATTATGTTATGTTCATGTTAATTATGATGCCATGATTATGTTTATGTTCATGTTAATTTATGATGCTACGATTGTGTTTATGTTCATGCTAAATTATGATGCCATGATTTTATTTATGTTCATGCTAAATTATGATGCCATGATTCTATTTATGTTCATGCTATGAATGATGCCATGATTGTATTTATATTTATGATACGAAGTAGGCTATGATATGTAGGATTGAAGCATTATGTTTATGTTTATGTGACGTATGGATTTTTGTGAGTAGGAAAAGGGTCTTACTAAGCCTATGTGCTTATAGTCTTATTTTTCTTATGCTGCAGATCAAGCAAGAGATTACTAAGGGAAGCAGCAGGAGAGGCAAGAACATGTGTGTGTGGTAGTGACATGGCTAAGGATTCCTCTCATTTTACTTATCGCATGTTTGGTGCACTGAAAATGCTTATTTTGGTTTTATGCTCAGCTTATGATAGTTATGCCCAGAAACAACTTACTATTCATGAAGTTTATGAATGAGCTACTTGCTACTTGGAATGCTTATGGATAAGTTATGGAAGTTGATATCATGATGCTATGTATGCTGGTATTATGTTAAGTATAATGTCACCATGTCCATGAATGATAACTTAGGCATGTGTATATGATTTATGTACTAGTTGCATGGTTAAAAGCATGTGTAGAAGAAAAATTATTATTCCGCTGCATTAAGATGTTTTATATGTACATGTATGTTTAGCGTAACGCCGCTTTATGGAAAAAAAAGCGGGCGTTACACTTGGCATGCATGTGTATGTGTGGTGTTGTAAGATGACCTCTAAGAGGTCTAGGGGTGAAGAGTCATCCCAGCCGAGTCAGGGAGAGTCCAGGTTTAGGTCCCTGGAATGTAAGAAACGATTTAAAGAAAATAAATTCGTGGTAATGAATTACAGATACTTAAACAAGACTTTTTTTCAAGAAAAGTCACCTCAGCTAGCTGAAATGATCACTTATTTTCAGCTGGATCTGCTGGTTTACTGCCAGCATGACGTAGATATTGACTTATGTATAGAATTTTATGCAAATTTGACCTGTATTGACTCAGATAGTTACGTGTATGAGTCTCGAGTTGCTGGTATTCCTATCCCCTTCTCAGTCATGGTTCTAGCTGAGCTATAGTGTAGAGGGTCCAATAATGCATCTGTGTACTTTCCCACTGTTGTTGAACATTAGAGTTTTCCGGAGTCACAATTGATCAAATTCACATGTATTATTTCAGAAGACATAGGAATGACTCGGAGCGTCTTTTTGATGCTAAACCCATGAGACCATTTAGCCATGTCTTGTATAAAATCGTCATCGAGTGGATTTTGCCTATTGTCACCAAGGGGAGGTCCAAGATCAGACTCCCACATTTGGTGATGATGTATGCTTTGGAGAGGAGGTTGGATATTGATGTCGCCCTACAGGTCTTTAGTGTCATCTGTCATTCTTCCCATAGTGTCAATGGGAAGATATATATGCCTTTCTGCCACATCCTGACCGAGTTCTTTCATTTATGTTTTGGCATCCGTGTGGGTAGTGGTCAGGTCAGGCACCTATCAAAGGACTATGATCAGATTGGCACACACCAACTGTCCTTGGCAGGTATTGAGTGTAGACAGGGGACATTTGTTTGGAGGGAGCGCTAGGAGGCCACTGACGCAGATGAGGAGCCCGCTGAGCTGGTCACAGTGCAGAGTTCACCCAGCTTCGATCAGACATCCATGGGCTCTATGAGGATGTTGACACCATCCAGGGGGGTGTCCAGAGCCTCCAGCAGAGCCAGACAGCGACTTAGAGGGAGGTGCACAGCCTCACAGAGTTCTGCCAGAGATTCATGATCAGGCAGGAGGACATGTATGAGATGATGCAGCGGTGGCAGTTAGCATATCAGGGTCCTCCTCCTCCTCCTCCTCCTCCTCCTCCAGACGACGAGATGTAGTCAGCTTGACTTGGTGGTTTTAGTGTTGAGAGTGGTATCATTTATTGATGTATTATACCTCTCAAACACTTTCTATTTTGATGATTGTATTTATTTGGATGACTTCCGACCTTTCGGCCCTAGGTACTCTTGTGATGTTTATCTCTTGACTCCATGTATTATACACTATCCTTTATATTATCTTATTAAGATCTTGTCTTATTTTGATAATGCTTTTGATAGTTGATTAAGTGCTAACATGTTGCTAACACACTTTGAATTAAATTATGCTTCTTATATATGTGTTCATGAGATGATTTGGACATTTTATATTGTTATATCATCTAATATGGGTTGGTTGGAAATTAAATAATGATTTTATATATAAAAGGATGACCATTTAGACTCAAGAGAAAAAGATGGGGAGATCTTGTCAAAATGGATGCATTTATATGAAAAAGGGGAGTTTGGGAATCATTTTAAATGTCAAATGGAGTTGATAGAGAATGACAAATATAGGATACCATGAATAGGACTCTATGTTGATACAAAGTTGACTTTATTTGAGAAGATTTGAGTTTGTACCAAAAGTCAAGCACGGTTGATGTTTTTCATGAACCAAATTTTTCTAGAGTAGGGAATACCTTAACAATCGTGCTTGCAATGTTTCACATTTTTCCAGATTTTTTGGAATTTTTTATTCGTTTTTGAATTTCGGCTGAAATTCTGAAACTTGCCGTATCAGTCGACTGCCCTGGGGGTAGTCGACTGGTAGTGTGGGAAGAATGAGAGTTTGTGATTTCTGAGGAGTTTTTCAGAAATCTGGCTAAGTTCTATTTGGCGCCAAGGGTAGGGTTGCTTGGGGCAATCTTTTGATGGTGTCAAAGGGGGAGAACTTCGGTGTTAAGTTAGGTTTGGGTTGAAACTTAACTTTGATACTGTGAAGTTCAGTTTTGGAAAAACTTAACCTTGAGATTAGCAATAAGAATTGAAATTTGAGAGAAAGCATAGGTTAAGGGGGAGGTTGCCTTTTGTGTATTATGCTTTAATTTTTCAATTGCTTTTTCTATTATCATTGCTATATGTTTACCTAACTTAACATATTTCCACACATCAAAACGGGGGAGATTATTGGGGCAATCGACCCTGAGATGATCTGGAGGATCATGATATTTTGATGTGTGGGCAATATAGTTAAGTTAGGATTTGTGTTGTTCTCATATGTGTACATGAGTGTGCAGGTGTACAGGTACACATGGACTTGGTCGATGCCTTCAAGTGAAGGATGGCATGGAAGCAAGCTGGAGGCGTGTGTGCGCATTCGAGGGACCGTTGGATAGCAGAGATGATGAGCCGAGGGACGTGGACTTCGAGGCATACGTGAAGGGTGGCATGGAGGCAAGCTGGAGGCTTGCGTGCGCATCCGAGGGACGAGGGCCAAAGATGAAGAGGGCGTGAAGGCAACAGTCAAGACTGCTGGTGAAGAGTCAACTGAGTTGTAAGGGTTTGAGTATGAGTGTGTGTACTCAGGGGCTAAGCCGGGAGGGTTTGAGTGCGGAGAAATTTGTACTCGGGAGTAAAACCCTAGGCTTAGGTGTGTCCCAGTCGACTGGCCCAGGGGCAGTCGACTGGTGGTGACTGGAACAGCTGGCAGATTCGAACGTTGTACTGTAACGGTTGAATCTGAGTGGGACCAGTCGACTGCCCCAGGGGCAGTCGACTGGTAGCGGCTGTTTCAGATTCGAGCCCTATTTAAAGGGGCTTGTTTCCTACTATCTCGCTTGACGAAACTCGCTTGGGTAAAGTGAGTTAGTAGTCTATTGTGATCAGAGAGCATCTGAAGTGTTGTGGCGAGGTTTCTCGACCCACAAGGAGCGACAAATCTAGCCGAAGGTTATCCGGGGTTTGATCCACCGATAGATTCTTGGATTAGTCACCCGTTTGGGGTGGATACCAAGTAAATCAGGTTGTTAGCATTGTATTCATATTTATTTTTGCATATTATTTCCGCTGCACTAACAACTTTGTAGAGATCAAAATCGAAAACGTGCTACTCACCACCCCTCTAGCACGTCTAGACGATCCATCATTGACAACGGGGACAGTTCACCTTCCAATGTCCAGTCTCCTAGCTAATGAAGCACTTGCCTTTCGGCTTCTTCACGCTAGTCTGAGGTCCCTGCGATACTGCTGCCTTCTTGAACCCTCCTTGTTTCTTCTTCTTCTTGCCTTTCGGCATAGAAGTAGAAACCCTTTGAGTCATTAAGGCTTACGTATTCTGCCGAAACAACCTCTCTGCCACTTGGAGTTCTCCCAGGAGTTCCCACAACGTATATTCATGCTTATTCATGTTATAGTTGAGCCGGAACTGCTCAAAATTCCAAGGCAGAGACTGGAGTATAATATCGACCTGGGTTTCCCCGTTGATTTGCCCTCCAAGGACCTCAATCTCATTGAGGTGGGCCATCATTTTCAGGACATTCTTCGAAGAGTACCTATTTGTACTCCTCTACAGTAAGGATAATGTCTAGGTTTCTTTTCCAGTCTAAGGGCCAGTAAGCTTATTTTCCTTAAGTATGGTTGCTAGTGGGTTAAAAACCATTTTGAAAATCTTGAGAATCACAACATACACTACTTTAGAAATCAAAAATAAATTGATTCCTCAAAACAATAAATTTTTGAAATCAACCAACACCCCTATACACCGAGAAATTCGCATGCCACGATAGTGTGGACGTATACGAATTTCTATATTCGTAAGAGGAGGTTTTACCCAACAATCTTACTATCTCGTCAACCTAACTTTTTGATAAGTATGATTAATAGTTGGTTCACTTCGGCCCTGCAAAATAATAGCAGTGACTTCAATGGGGAGGATACTATTATTTGCATCTAAGTGTTCACCATTACACGACACTAAGAAAATTATTTCCGACTATGTGCCTTCCGATGGGGAAGTACACATGCTCTTTAATAATTTTTTATAGTCTTTTCTGACCCAGTGATCCGCAGAACAAGTCCATCCGTTGGGGAGGAAGGCACTCAGAGCCGACGCGCAGACTTGTTCGCATCACTTATTGGATTGTAATGGAGGTCATGGGATCCGTAGGGTCCCTCTCCCACTTAGTAATTTATTACGAGGAATTTTAACTAGCACATTCACACAACAAGCACATAAACAACATATGAAAAATAGAAAATCCTAGATTTTCCAACTTTCATGGCCTTGGTCTCTAATGCGCCTCCAGTTGTGTAGTCACTTCGTCCGCTCCTCCATTCCTTCTACGCAAGCTACCTTGAGGGATCTCCAGCCAAAATGACTAGCTAATTATTTACATTATCGATCCTATACTCCACAAAGAAGTGTACATGAAATTAAATACTACCTAGCCTCGTCAACCCCGAAGATTAATTAATTTACAATAAATTGCACAACCATTCATACAACCATTATTTGGCCATGATAAGTTGGAATCTCGTGTCTGCAACACAAAGTTAGCCTATGCACATCCACTTATCATCCAGCAAAATAAAATGTAAAATGCAATAAATTAACCTATCCTTAAACACACAAAATCGGAAACCTCAGCTCTGATATCATTTGTTGGTATGGCTTGGCGGGTTTCCTTAGCGAAAACATGGTCAACCTTGAGAGACCTCTCCATGTCTATGGATTAAAAAAATTTAATCCGAATGGAGACCCGTCTCCCAATGACCATCTCGTGCCGTATCAAATGATCTAAATTACAACTCGGCCAATCACAAAGATCGGGCCTTATAATTTGCTTGACCGCGGAAAAGGCGATGAGTGGATCACCGACTTTTGTGTTTATGGTCGGGGTCCAATTATTTAATTATTGGCTATTATACAAAATCAAAACAATTAAATAATTAACATAAAATGATGAGGCAAATAAAACATGACACAAAATAACATAAGGAGCCAACGGAAGTATTATACCTTCCATTACCTTACGATCTTCTACCGTATGATCCTTCCCTCTTGGATGTCGTGTGGGCGACGATCAACCATGAACCGTGTGTTGGATCGAGAAAACCGATAGAGGGGGGGTGAATATCGGAAATCGTTCGGACTTTCGTAAAGAGCACGTACGCAGCGGAAATAAAGACAAAAATAATCGCAGTACAAAGATACAGTCGATTTACTTGGTTCGGAGCCTGTGTCGACTCCTACTCCAAGGCCCACGGTCGTTGACCGTTTACTTTGGGCAATTCTATATAAGCGCAAAATCAGTTTACAAGAATAGATTTACAAGTATAACACTATAAAAATAAAAGGAACTCTTCTTTTACCGACGTCCGGTTGTAGGTTGACTTTCCGGAGCAGCAGGACGTCGTCGGCTCGAGTTGGGCAGTTTCTGGAGCAAGGTGTGAGCACAGAAGAGCATGGAAGCGTTGAGCGAATTGTTGTTTGAAGCCTGGGGTCGAGGGCCCTTTATATAGGGCCTGGGGGCGCCCGGGACGTCGGGGGCGCCCCCCACGTGGCCTCTGATCCGCAGAGCTCTCGGTCGCGTCTGATCCTCTCGATCCGATTTGACCGGGGCGCCCGGAGCACTCGGGGGCACCCGCATTGACCAGTCAACGCCTTATCTTCTCGGCTTCGCAGGTGCGCGGGTTCGGGTTGCGCATGGGGGCGCCCGCAGTGCAGGGGGCGCCCGGGAGCAGCGCGGGCGCCCGGGAGAATGGGGGCGCCCGGCCCAGCATGTATTCGGCCCAGCTTTGACTTTACTTGTTTTGTATGCACCTTGGGGGTGCCCGGGACACTCCGGGCGCCCTACTCAGCTACTACCTCGCTCCTTTGAGGCTATCTGAGCTGCAAACACTCCTTCCTTTGGTCCTGCATCCAGGGTTAGTCCAAAACACAATCAAGTAATAAAATATTTGATTATACAGCCTTAGCTGTCTTGGTTCTGACTTTGGTCTCCAAAATGGAGCCCTAGGTCGAACCGACGCCAACTGTTCCCTCGACGGGGAACGCGTCCTCACCTACTCCTCTTGGGAGAGTTTACCTGATGCCAACCGTTCCTCTGGTTGGACTTTTGCCTGACGGTCCTTTGTCAGGTCTTGGATGCCGAGCTGTCCTTCGCCCGGAGCCTAGCATTCCTTCGCTAGGGCTTGGATACTGGCTGTCCTTCGCCAGTTGCCTAGCAGTCCTTCGCTAGGGCTTCAGTCCCAGGCTGTCCTTCGCCTGGAGCCTAGCAGTCCTTCGCTAGGGCTTGATACTGGCAGTCCTTCACCAGTTGCCTAGCAGTCCTTCGCTAGGGCTTTCTTTCCTGGCATTCCTTTGCCAGTGCCTAGCATTCCTTCGCTAGGGCTTTTCCTGCACACTTGATTAACTTGTTAGAAAACAAGAAGGACTTAACTTTTGAGCTATGTTGCCATCATCAAAACACAGGTTTGACTTAGGTGCATTCTGCACCAACAATCTCCCCCTTTTTGATTTATGGCAACCCTAGTTCAAAAAGTTAAGTTTAAGCAAAACATGGAAAAAGTTTTAACTTTTGTTCCCTCCCCCTGGAAGGAATCTCCCCTTAGTTTTTTCAAAAATTCGTGGGGTTAAACGAACTTTACTTGTACTTGAAAACTTTTTGAAAATATTAGCATAAGTAACAATTTCAGTTTTAATATAGTTTTGAAAAACTTAAGCTGTAAAGTACTTTAAAAAAATTTGAAAGTTTGAGTAAGAATCTTTTGAGAAGCTAGAGTACTTAGCAACATTTTAAAGGCTTGAGTAAAAATCTTTTGAAAAGCTAGAGTACTTAGCAACATTAAAAACTTTTAAGAAATTTTGAAACTAGAGTACTTTAGGCAAAATTTTGAAAGCTTTAAGAACTTTTGAAACTGTAGTACTTAGGCAAAATTTTGAATGTTTTACGAACTTTTGAAACTGTAGTACTTAGGCAAAATTTTGAAAGTTTTAAGACTTTTGAAACTGTAGTACTTAGGCAAAATTTTGAAAGTTTTAAGAACTTTTGAAACTGTAGTACTTAGGCAAAATTTTGAAAGCTTTAAGAACTTAAGTACTTCTTCAAAAAGTTTAAGCTTTTGAATAAAGGAATGCTTTTTGAATAAAGGATAGAGTTAAGAAAATTAAATTTTGAAAAAAATTTTCTCTCTCCTTTCCTATCTCTCCCCCTTTGCCATATATCAAAACAAATAAATATAGCAGAGATAATGGAAATAAGTAAGATTTTGCTGTACTGAACCAAATCATAATTAGACTTAACTAAATCAATCAATTTTTTCTGTAGGGACCTGTCTAACCCAATTAGCTACTTACTAACTGTTATAAACAGTAGTTTTTGCTAGGGTTAGTCAAGTTAAGTGTTTCTGTTCAAGTTAGATTTTCTAAACTTGACACTTAACTTGATTGCTGTATGAGTTGTATTTAGTGCCCCAATTACTGCAGATGCACTGACTTAAAGCATCTTGAATTAAGACAAAGACCTAAGCATCTCAACCCATTCTAGGTTATCACTCAAAAAGTACCCTAAGGTGCTTGTGAGATGCTGGCTTCTAAGTCTATAGGTGCATGCAGTTCTAAGGTTAGGGCCTAGGCTAAGTCCATTTTCGAAAAACCCTAGTTTTTGAAGGGGGTAGTTTTTAAAAGAATAAAACTAAGTCGAAAATGAAAACTGATTTTGAAATTAAGTAAGACAGTTTTTCAAAGATTAAGAAAATTTTAAAACCAATTTTAAATTAAATAAAAAATAATCTATTCTACAAAGCACAATCCTAACTGCCTTCTTAGTGAGCTGAACTCAGACTCAGGTAAGGGCTTTGTGAATATATCAGCTAGGTTGGATTTAGAGTCAATATACTTAAGAACTATTTCACCCCTGGTTACATGGTCTCTTACAAAATGATGTTTGACTTCTATATGTTTGGTTCTGGAGTGTTGGATTGGGTTTTTAGTTAAATTAATTGAACTTATATTGTCAATAAATACTTGAGTTTGGGTGTAGTTGAGCTGGAAGTCCTTAAGTGTGTGCATCATCCATAAGAGTTGAGCCACACACTCTCCTAATGCCACATACTCAGCTTCAGTTGTGGATAGAGCCACACAGTGTTGTTTTCTGCTGCACCAACTGACTAGGCTTTATCCTAATAGTTGGCAGCTACCACTTGTGCTCTTTCTATCTAATTTACAGCCTGCATAGTCAGAATCTGTGTATCCTGTTAAATCAAAAGTTGAGGTCCTAGGATACCAAATCCCTACATTTAGGGTGCCCTTTACATATCTTAGAATTCTTTTTAGGGCTGCTAAGTGCGTTTCCTTAGCACTGGTTTGGTATCTAGCACACATCCCTACTGCAAAGAGGATATCAGGTCTGCTGGCTGTAAGGTACAGTAGACTCCCTATCATACTCCTATAGAGTTTAAGGTCCACTGGTTTACCATCAGGGTCACTATCTATTTTTACATTAGTGGCCATGGGGGTACTTATGCTTTTAGAGTTATCCATTTTAAATTTCTTTATTAACTCTTTAGCATATTTGAATTGATGAACGTAATTACCATCCCTAGTTTGTTTAATTTGTAAGCCTAGGAAAAAGGTAAGCTCACCAACTAAGCTCATTTCAAATTCTTCTTCCATTATCTTGACAAATTCTTTTAGGAAGTTGGTGTTGGTGGATCCAAATATTATGTCATCTACGTAAATTTGGGCAATAAATATATCTTTTCCTAGGGTTTTAATAAATAATGTTGAGTCAATTTGGCCTTGTTTAAATTCTTTAGAAGTTAAGTAAGTTGATAATCGTTCATACCAAGCCCTAGGTGCTTGTTTTAACCCATATAGTGCTTTAGTTAGTTTGTAAATGTAGTTAGGTTTGTCTAGGTCCTCAAACCCTGGGGGTTGTCCTACATAAACTTCTTCTTTTATAAATCCATTTAAAAAGGCTGACTTTACATCCATTTGATATAATTTGAATCCTTTATGGGATGCAAAGGCCAATAACATTCTAATGGACTCAAGTCTAGCTACTGGGGCATATGTTTCATCATAGTCTAGTCCCTCTACTTGGCTGAAACCCTTTGCTACTAAGCGGGCTTTATTTCTGACTATTTCCCCTTGATCATTCAGCTTATTTCTAAAGACCCACTTAGTGTTAATGATGGATTTTCCCTCAGGTTTAGGTACTAATTCCCAGACTTGGTTTCTCTCGAATTGAGCTAGTTCTTCTTGCATCGCTATGATCCAATCAGGATCAGGTAGGGCTTCTTCTATAGTTTTGGGTTCAATTTTTGATATCATAGCTATTTGACTAAGGTTCCTATAGGAAGACCTAGTCCTGACTCCTAGAGTTGGATCACCCACAATTTGATCGGTTGGGTGACTAAGTCTGGGTTTCTTGGTTCTCCTAGAGCTTGGTTCAGCCTCAGGTCCGGTTGGTTGGTTTGTTTCGACTCTTTAGGCTGGTTGATTTGTTGGTTCAATACTTGTTTCAGTTGACTCATTAATTGGTTCAATGGTTAACACGTTTAAGGGTTCAATTAAGGGTTCATTTAAGGGTTCATTATTTTCTTGGTCAGAGTGTGATGAAGTTAAATCTGGATTATTAGATGTTGAATTGATTTCTTCAAAAATTAAGTTTGTTGTTTCTTCAATTTTCTTAGTTTGTTTGTTATAAACTCTATAGGCTCTACTTGTGGTTGAGTATCCTAGGAAGATACCAGGGTTTGACTTGGATTGAAATTTTCCTAAATAGTCTTTGGTGTTTAGGATATGGACTTTACATCCAAAGACCCTTAGATAATGTAAATTTGGTAGTCTATGGTAGTACAATTCATAGGGGGTTTTGTTGTGTCGCTTGTTAATTAAAACCCTATTTTGGATATAACAGGCTGTACCAATTGCTTCTGCCCAAAATTGGTTTGCTAGATTAAATTCGTTGAGCATAGCCCTAGCGGCTTCTTGTAAGGTTCTATTCCTTCGCTCAACTATCCCATTTTGTTGGGGGGTTCTAGGACATGAAAATTCATGTAAATACCCATTTACTTTACAGAATTCTTCGAATCGTTGATTCTCAAATTCTCCCCCGTGATCACTCCTAAGTCTTTTTATTTTAGTGTCGTTTTGATTTTCAATTAGTTTACAGAATTCAACAAATAGGTTTAGAGTTTCATCTTTGGTTTTTAGGAACCTAACCCAGGTAAACCTAGAGTAATCATCAACTATTACTAAGCAGTATCGATTCCCGCTTAGTGACTTGGCTCCATGTGAATCAAATAGGTCAAGGTGCAGGAGCTCAAGTGTGGTTTGAGTTAAATTAGACTGGATTAGTTTGTGATTGGATTTGGTTTGTTTGCCTTGATTACATGATTCACATATTAGGTTTTCATTATTTTTGATTTTGGGGATACCTTTGATTAAGCCAAGTTGGGTAAGTTTTGATATAGTTCTTACATTGGTATGACCTAATCTCCTATGCCAGAGGTTTGATTGTTCTAGCTGTGTTAACATACATTTTGGTATAAGAGGAAGGTTTATAGTGTATACGTTGTTTTTCCTAGTGCCCTTAAGTATGATTTCTGAGTTTTGTTCATTTCTAATCAGGCAGTTGGAATTGTTGAAAGTAACTATGTAACCAGAATCACATAACTGACTTATACTAAGCAAGTTAAAATTAAAATTTTCAACCAATAGAACTTTCTTAATAATGAAATCAGATTTAAGCTTAATATTACCTGACCCAATTACCTTGAGTGTAGCATTATTGCCAAATGCCACTGAGCCTAGGTTTTTGAGTTTGAGCTTGGTGAACTTCAATTTATCTCCAGTCATGTGTCTGGAGCAACCGCTATCCAACATCCATTGGTCCAAATCTTTATGTTCCTATGCATAAAGAATTTTCTTGATTTGGATCCAATTAGAATCAGGAATATCTTAAATTGAGTTTCACTGCCTAGTCTGTCTCATCCAAATCTAGGGTTTTCAATCACGTTAACCTTATAGGTTTTGTGAGACAGGTTTTGATGGTTAAAAGTTATTTTGAAAAGTTTGATTAGTTTTGAAAACAATTAAATTTTTTAAAAACTTAATTAATTTTGAAGATAATTAATTTTAACAAAAATGTTCAAATCTACAAATAACTGAAATTTTATGTTAGATTCGAATTTGACAAAAATTAATTTGAATTTGAAATTCAAAAATTGGCTTCCAGGTCTTGGCGAGGCACTAGGCCTTCTTTGGCCGTAGCCTTATGGGATCATCCACCCTTTCCTTGACAAAGCCTTTTAATGAAGTTTCATTTTCAAAATTATTCTTTGAAAAATTTTTGGTCTAACTAGTTTGGGTTTTGGATCGGTAGCTTCGGCTAGTTCCGCCAGTCTAAAGAGACCAAGTGAACTTGATCTTATTAGAATTGGTTTCCCTAACGTACTATCATCTCACCTCCACCCAATACTATGTTGTCAAGTTTCAGTTAAGTTTGTTCAGTCCTTAACTAACCATTCCTAAATCTAAGCATGGCAAATTGTAGGAATTTAAAATAAACAATCAAACAAGCAATTGCAATCAAGAATTAAAATTATTTATCTAATAATGAATATTGTTTTTAGTTTGGCTCCCCCTGGACTAAAGCCACGGTGATGGTTAGGCAAGATGTGAATCTTGTCCTTGGGGATCCAATACTGATTTGATCCAGTCGGTTTGTTCAGGCATAGTTTAGGTACCCATGCCTGAATTTTACCTCTGGACTGATTCAGTACAGCAAAGTAAGATCTTTGCCGAGATTTGGTTCTATAGCCCAATCCGGATCGATTTAGAACTGATTTCTGTCTTCCAAGGATCATGTCAAGACCCTTGGAACCAGATGTAAATTGTTCTAATGCTGATCTAAGATCCTTAACCTGAGTTTTCAGGGAGGAGTTTTCCTTTTCAAGTTTTTCAACTTGAGTAGGAGTTCCTTCCTGAACCTCCTCGGTTAAGGGTTTAGAGTCAGCTCCCTCTTTCAGGAGTTTTACTTCCTGTCGGAGGGACTCGACTCGGAGTTTGGCTTTTGCCAAATCTCGAGAAAGAAAAGAAATTAAATCACTTAATTGCGATCTATTAAAACCTGTTACCTTAATTTCTCCGTCTTCTGTGAAGGTCAGCTCGCCGTCCTCTTGTTTTGTTTCTGACTCTGTCTCGACTTTATCTGAAGTGGTCAGAGCTAGGAGATTGGACTGGGGTGCCTCTTCTTCTTCTTCTGAGGACGATTCGTCCCAGGTTGCTTGCAGTGCCTTCTTTTTTCTCGTCCTTTTTGTCTCCTTTAAGTTAGGGCACTCTGACTTGTAGTGGCCCTTTTTCTTGCACTCATTGCAGGTTACATTAGGCTTGTTCGCGGGTTCAGTTGGTTCATCCTTTCTTCGGCCGGTTTTCCGTTTGTTGGTTCGGTTCTTCAGCTCCTTGTAGTAGCTTCGAGCGAGCCGGACCAGCTTAGTTTGATCTCCATCTTCTTCTTCTGAGTCTGAGTCAGAGTTAGACTCAGGTTCGGGTTCAGGCTTCTTCTTTGTTGTCCTTCCAGTTTTACCTGCAACGAAAGCAATACCTTTCTCAACCATATTGGTATTAGTTTGTTCGTGCAGTTCTAGTTCGGAAAATAATTCGTCTAATTTTATTTTAGAAAGATCTCTAGAGACCTTGTATGCATCTACCATAGATGCCCACAAGGTACTTCTAGGGAAAGCATTTAGGGCATACCTTATTAGGTCACAGTTTTCAACCTTGTGACCTATTGTGTGAAGACTGTTCATTACCTCTTGGATCCGTGCGTGGAGCTGGGCTGCTGTTTCATTGTCTGCCATCTTGATGGTGTAGAGTTTGTTTAGTAGCAGATCCCTCTTGCTGATGCGAGTATCTGAAGTCCCTTCGTGCAGCTCGATCAGTTTTGTCCACAGCTCTTTTGCACTGTTGAAGGGGCCCACGCGGTTCAGCTCCTCTTTCGTCAATCAGCATTGAAGAGTCTGAGTAGCTTTTGCGTCGGCTTCTATCTTGCGTTTTAGGGAGTTGTCCCATTCGGAGTAGTTCAGAGGAAGTCCATCAGCATTTCGGGGGATCTCCAGACCGGACTGAATAATGATCCACATGTCCACCTGAGTTTTCAGGTGGACCTCCATGCGGCTTTTCCAGTAGGAAAAGTCTTCTCCACTGAAGAGTGGAGGTCTGGCAGTGCTAAATCCCTCTTGCATGGCCATTTAGACTGAGACAGAAAACTTAAAAGATTTTCCAAGACTAGGTCTTGGATTAGCAGTGCTGGATAAAATGAATAACAAGGGGTGTTGCACCAACCTTGCTTAACAATAAAAAATCGAATGAAATGTTTAACGAAAAATTCGTAAGAAAAAGAAAAAAAATAGAAAAATAAAATCCGAAAAAAAATTTTCAAACTGGTGGTTGCACCAGGTTTGAACTTCCCCACTCTGATACCACTTGTTGGATCGAGAAAACCGATAGAGGGGGGGTGAATATCGGAAATCGTTCGAACTTTGGTAAAGAGCACGTACGCAGCGGAAATAAAGACAAAAATAATCGCAGCACAAAGACATAGTCGATTTACTTGGTTCGGAGCCTGTGTCGACTCCTACTCCAAGGCCCACGGTCGTTGACCGTTTACTTTGGGCAATTCTATATAAGCGCAAAATCAGTTTACAAGAATAGATTTACAAGTATAGCACTATAAAAATAAAAGGAACTCTTCTTTTACCGACGTCCGGTTGTAGGTTGACTTTCCGGAGCAGCAGGACGTCGTCGGCTCGAGTTGGGCAGTTTCTGGAGCAAGGTGTGAGCAAAGAAGAGCGTGGAAGCGTTGAGCGAATTGTTGTTTGAAGCCTGGGGTCGATGGCCCTTTATATAGGGCCTGGGGGCGCCCGGGACGTCGGGGGCGCCCCCCACGTGGCCTCTGATCCGCAGAGCTCTCGGTCGCGTCTGATCCTCTGGATCTGATTTGATCGGGGCGCCCGGAGCGCTCGGGGCGCCCGCATTGACAAGTCCACGCCTTATCTTCTCTGCTTCGCAGGTGCGCGGGTTCGGGTTGCGCATGGGGGCGCCCATAGCGCAGGGGGCGCCCGGGAGCAGCGCGGGCACCCGGGAGAACGAGGGCGCCCGGCCCAGCATGTATTCGGCCCAGCTTTGACTTTACTTGTTTTGTATGCACCTTGGGGGCACCCGGGACACTCTGGGCGCCCTACTCAGCTACTACCTCGCTCCTTTGAGGCTATCTGAGCTGCAGACACTCCTTCCTTTGGTCCTGCATCCAGGGTTAGTCCAAAACACAATCAAGTAATAAAATATTTGATTATACAGCCTTAGCTGTCTTGGTTCTGACTTTGGTCTCCAAAATGGAGCCCTAGGTCGAACCGACGCCTACTGTTCCCTCGACGGGGAACGCGTCCTCACCTACTCCTCTCGGGAGAGTTTACCTGATGCCAACCGTTCCTCTGGTTGGACTTTTGCCTGACGGTCCTTTGTCAGGTTTTGGATGTCGAGCTGTCCTTCGCCCGGAGCCTAGCATTCCTTCGCTAGGGCTTGGATACTGGCAATCCTTCGCCAGTTGCCTAGCAGTCCTTCGCTAGGGCTTCAGTCCCAGGCTGTCCTTCGCCTGGAGCCTAGCAGTCCTTCGCTAGGGCTTGATACTGGCAGTCCTTCGCCAGTTGCCTAGCAATCCTTCGCTAGGGCTTTCTTTCCTGGCATTCCTTTTCCAGTGCCTAGCAGTCCTTCGCTAGGGCTTTTCCTGCACACTTGATTAACTTGTTAGAAAACAAGAAGGACTTAACTTTTGAGCTATGTTGCCATCATCAAAACACAGGTTTGACTTAGGTGCATTCTGCACCAACACCGTGGTCACCAAGTCGATCCCTTCTCCTAGCGCCAACCAATCCCTAACCAAAGGGATGACGCCGGCCGCTCCAAGGAAGAAGATAATCCAAACACAAAACTTACTATTCCTCTCATCCACCGCCGGCGCCCGAGCTTTGATCCCTTGAGCAAAGTTGCGAGTAACTTTACCACAGCCATTAGCAACTTCTCCACAGCATGAAAATTGTGTGAACAATTTTTCTACAAGCTGTAAGTTGTATGGACTACCATGTTACTTGCACAACTTGCTTGGAGACTGGTGCCAATTTACAACACAATGTGATGTAGATTTGCTGGTTAGTGCTTCAGTCATGCAAGGTTGAGGTTGGGGGATCAAATCATGCCAAGCTAATAAAATTAAAGTTTTTGTTTTATTTTGGCTGGTTAGTACTTTCAACATGATTATGAATTGTTAGTTCAGTAAATAGAGAAATAAATTTTTTTAAATTCTCCCAGTTGGTTTAGGTTAAATGAAAACAAGGATCATAAATCAGTTAGTCAGCCAGTTAGCAGTAGCGATCCGCCTTAAAGCCATAGTACCAGAAGGCGGGTCGTTACAGAGTAGTATCAGAGCCAAGTTCCATCTTTCCTCCACACACACATCCAGCATCGTACCTGCAGCTTCCAAGTAAGAGTACCTCTCACATTACTTATGTTTTCTTGCTTTTTCATTTCCTACTTAACTGAAGCATGTTTATAACTCATGGCACTTTAATATAGTTATAGTAAAAATGTATATCCTCTGTTATGTAGATATTGGTTAGAGGACGCCCAACTAGAAGGGCACCAGCTACTGAGCCTCAACAGGAGGCAACTGACACAGTGAATCCACCTAAGCTCGAGGAGATAGTAGCTCAGCTCCAGAGACAAATAGCTGAGCAGCAGCAAGAGATAGCCACTTTAAGGGCTAATCAGCAGACCACACCTACTGCTACGCCAGGACCAAATGTGAAAACCCCAATGGTGACAGAGGTTCCACCTAGAGCACCAAACCCACCAATAGCACTAGAAGCCCCAACAGTAGGGGCTAGAAGAGAAGCATATCTAGTTCAGTGGAAGAAACTCAAACTAAAGAACTTTTCAGGCATTACTGAACCATGGGATGCACAAGCCTGGTTCAAACCCCTGGAGAGTACCATGGAGCTTCTGGACTGGCCAAAACATGAGAAAGTCAAGTGCACCTCCTTCTGCCTAGCAGGAGATGCTAGAATGTGGTGGGAAAGGGTTAAGGCCAAGCGAGACATAAATCAAATGACGTGGGCCAGCTTTGAAGCAGAGTTCTTCGAAGAATTCTTTCATATGCGGGTTACTAACCGGCATTATGATGAATTCACTGAATTTCGTCAAGGTAACCTATCAGTAGAGGAAGCCATGAAGAGATTCAATAGACTGGCTCGCCTGTGCCCTGAACTGGTCAGCACTGAACGAGAGCGAGTCAGGCTAATGCTCAAAATGCTAAGGCCAGAAATAGCATTGAATGTGGCCAGCGGCGTTCATAGGCCGCAAACCTCAGAAGAACTAGTTAGCAGTGCTCTGATCACCGAGCACTACCTGAACAGCATGCAACAACAGAAGTCAGTCATGACAGAAAGTAAAGGCCAAGGCAGTTCAGGAACTCAGAAACCCCAGGGCCATAACTCTAGCTGGAAAGGGAAGAATCAGGGCAAGAGAAAGCAGTGGAACAATCCGAAAGGGGAGCCAGCCAACAAGCAAGCCAAGTATCCCACTTGTCCCACATGTGGGAGACAACACTTAGGGGTCTGCCGCAAGGGCACCTGTGGGTGTTATAACTGTGGTCAAGAGGGTCACATGGCCAAGCAGTGCCCCACCAAGAACAGTCTGCCTACTCCACAGCCTACTCAGTATGGAGGCAAACCTGCACAGCTACATCAGATGCATGCAGCACTGGATGACCCCCATATCAGTCAGGGCAGATTAGAAGCTCCTTCAGCCACTACCAATGCACGGATCTTCTCACTGACCAGAGAGGATGTTGCGAATGCCTCAACAGATGTGACGAGTCAGAAATGTATTTTACAACAAAATGCAACTGTCTTATTCGATACTAGGGCAACCCATTCTTTCATATCCAGGGCGTTCGCAGAGAAGTTAGCTATACCTCCAGATGTACTCAGTGGCCAGTTCTTAACCACCCTACCTTCAGGAGAGATTATGGCGTCCATGCACTGGCTCCGTGTAGTGCCAATCAGTATAGCAGGCAGAGAGCTTTATGGTGATCTGATAGTGCTGGATATGACTGATTATGATGTCATTTTTGGAAAGGACTTCCTAATCAAGTACGGTGCCTCCATAGAATGCCGTAAAAAGAAAGTCATATTCCAACCTGAAGGAGTGTAGTTTGAATACATCGGAGAACCCAAGAGAAAGGCCAAGAAATTTCTCTCAGCTCTAAAAGCACAGAAACTGCTGGATTCAGGATGTACCGAATTTCTAGCACATGTATTCAATACCGAATAAGAGAAGGACGAAAAGCTAGAAGAGTCCCAGTGGTATGTGACTACCCAGCAGTCTTCCCTGACGAGTTACCAGGCTTTGCGCCAAATAGGGAGATAGAGTTTGAGATAGATCTCATTCCAGGTACCAATCCCATTTCAAAAGCACCATATCATATGGCTCCAGCAGAATTAAGAGAACTTCAAGAGCAACTACTGGAGCTGCTCGACAAGGGCTTCATATGCCCTAGTCATTCACCTTGGGGAGCTCCCGTATTGTTCGTGAAGAAGAAAGACGGGTCCATGCGCTTGTGTATAGATTACGAGGCCTTGAATCAAGTCACCATCAAGAACAAGTATCCCTTGCCAAGAATTGACGACTTGTTCGATCAGCTAAAGGGAGCAGCAGTGTTCTCAAAAATAGACTTGAGATCGGGATATCACCAGGTGAAAGTTAAGGAAGGTGACATCCCCAAGACAGCTTTCAGAACAAGATACGGACACTATGAGTTTATAGTTATGCCTTTTGGCGTAACGAACGCTCCAGCGACTTTTATGGACCTCATAAACAGAGTGTTCCGAGAATATTTAGATAAGTTTATTATCGTCTTCATCGATGGCATTCTGATATATTCCAGGACTCAGAAGGAACACGTAGAACACCTGAAAACAATATTAGAAATTCTTCAGTGGAGCCAACTCTATACGAAATTCTCCAAGTGTGAGTTTTGGCTCGATCAGGTGTCTTTTCTGGGTCACATCATCTCCAAGGATGGTGTGATGGTAGACCCCAGCAAAATAGAAGCAGTAAGTAACTAGGTTAGACCAAAGAATGCCAGTGAGATCAGAAGTTTTCTGGGTCTAGCCGATTACTACAGGAGGTTTGTAGAGGATTTCTCCAGAATAGCCTCCCCACTGACAGCTCTTACAAGAAAGAACAGAAAGTTTCAGTGGACAGAGGACTACGAAAAAAGTTTTACAGAATTAAAGAGAAGATTAACTAGTGATGCTTCTAAATTAGGACTTCGAGCAGTGCTGATGTAGAATGGTAAGGTTATTGCCTATGCCTCTAGACAACTCAAGGATTATGAGAAGAACTACCCTACCCATGACCTTGAGCTAGCTGCAGTAGTGTTCGCTCTTAAGATTTGGAGGTATTACTTATACAGAGCTCAGTGTAGGATTTTCACATATCATCAAAGTCTAAAGTATTTCTTTACTCAAAAGGATCTAAACATGAGGCAATGCAGATGGCTTGAGCTGGTCAAGGTTTATGACATTGACATCCTCTACCATCCAGGTAAAGCTAATAAGGTGGTGGCAGACGCACTTAGCAGGAAATCTAGTGCCACCCTACTAGCTTTGTCTACGATGTCACAGCCCCTTCGGAAGGAAATATCAAAGTTCGGACTGGAAATTATAGTTGGGCAACTCTCCACATTGACATTAGTGACAACCCTGCTTGAAGACATCCAGACAGCATAGGATCACGATCCTAACCTTCAGAAAATCATGCAGGGGATAGCAGAATTAGGAAATGGGGAGTTTCGCCTATCAGATAGTGGGATACTGTACTGCGGTGACCACCTATGTGTTCCAAACAAAGAAGAGCTCCGAAGGAAGATCCTAGAGGAAGCACATGGATCTCCTTATGCGATGCATCCTGGTTCCACCAAAATGTGCCAAGACCTCAGGGGACGTTTTTGGTGGCCAGGGATGAAGAGAGACATCGCCAGATATGTCAGTACCTGTCTGACATGCCAAAGAGTCAAGGCAGAACATCAGAGACCAGGAGGAGTTCTGCAGCCTATCTAGATTCCAGAATGGAAATGGGAAGATATTTCCATGGATTTTATAGTGGGACTATCCAGAACAACGAATGGATATGATGCAATCTGGGTAATAGTTGACAGATTGAATAAGTCTTCCCACTTCCTAGCTATCAGGATCTTCTATTCCATGGAACAGCTAGCTCAGTTATACCTCAAGGAGATCGTCAGACTACATGGAGTCCCTAGGGCTATCATTTCAGATAAGGACAGTAGGTTCACTTCGCACTTCTGGAAGTGCGTACAGACAACACTAGGCACCAAACTGAAGTTTAGCACAGCTTTCCATCCTCAGACAGATGGTCAGACAGAGAGAGTTAATCAAGTACTAGAAGATATGCTCAGAGCTTGTGCTTTAGATTTCAAGGGCAGTTGGTCCAGATACCTGTGCTTAGCAGAATTCGCCTACAACAATAGTTATCAGGCCACTATCGGCATGACACCCTATGAGGCTTTATATGGGCGGAGGTGTAGATCTCCTATCTGCTGGTACGAGGGTGGTGAGAGGCAAGAGTTAGGCCTACAGATAGATCTTATAGATGATACTACCGTAGCCATACAGCAGATCTGCTAGAGAATAGAAACAGCTTAGAGCCGCCAGAAGAGCTATGCTATTACACGGCGCAGACCATTAGAGTTTGAAGTTGGGGATTCAGTATTCCTCAGAGTGGCTCCCATGAAGGGAGTAATGCGTTTTGGGAAGAAGGGCAAGCTAAGTTCCAGATATGTTGGACCATACCCCATCACTAGAAGAGTTGGCAAAGTAGCTTATGAGCTAGAGCTACCTCAGGAGATGTCAGCTATCCACAATGTATTTCATGTCTCCATGCTGAAGATGCATATCCCAGATGCCACCCAGGTGATAGAGCCACAGACGGTATAAGTCCGTGAAGATCTCAGTTATAATAGTCGGCCTATTCAGATAATAGACCGAGCAGTTAAGAAATTGCGGAACAAGGAGGTACCATTAGTGAAAGTCATATGGCAAAATCACAGAGTAGAAGAGGCAACATAGGGAACCAGAGGACAGCATGAGGCAGAAATACCCAGAGCTATTTTAAGTTCGAGGATGAACTTTTTATAAGGTATGGGGGATTGTAACGCCTGAAAATTCTCAAAACTAATTTTAGAAATATCTTAGAATTAATTCTGAATTTATGGATATTTTTATAGAATTATTCCATGGACAAATAAGGCAAAAAGGAATAAAAATAGAATGCGCGGTAAAAAAACTTAAGTGAGGTTTGACCCCTAGACCTTTACAATGAGAGAAAAATAGGCTTACCAAGTGGGATGGGTTTGTTTTCGTTGGAATAGATTAGAGGGAAAGATAGATAAGGTGGAGTTAGTTAAATTTTTCCATAAATATAAAAGGGAACTTAAGGGTTTTTTAAATTGAAACTTTTCCTCACCTTCTCACCGCCGACCCTCTCCCTCTCTTGTGTGATTTTTCCTCTCCCTCTCTCTCGATTCTTTCTCTCCCTCACTCACAGCAAAACAAGGAGGAGGTCTAAGGTCTTGTGTTGGGCGGATTAAAGAAGGAGGACGCACTAGGGGATCGTCTCAAGGAGTAGTTCGTCATTAGAACCTCTCTGAGACACCAAGGACCTTCCCTCTCCCTAAACCCTATGCCCTAGAGTTATAAGAACAAGTGTAGGATGTATGTATCCCTCACCTGGGATATAAGTAGCTTCGTTTGTATGATTGATTGTTCTAGTTTATCTAATTACAATTTTATGCCCATATGTGCAGATTAACTTCCTGTACCACCCCCTTTAGTTTGGGGTTTAGACGCATTGTCGAGTGCCTAGGAAGTGTTCTTAAATGAAAAAGAGGAGTTTTTAGGCACGCAAGGTGCTCGAGAAAATGTTAAGAATCTCTAATATGAGTTTTAGCATGTTATGATGTTAGCTACCCTTGCTTTATGTTTATGGACCCTAGTTCGTCCATTGGGTGGGCTCCTAGATCACCCCTAGGCTCTAGATTACCTAGTAGATGTACGGTTAAAGAAAAGAATATTTATGAAAGTATTTTACTTTTTATGACATGTGCTTGGACTCTAGTTCGTCCATGGGTGGGCTCCTAGTTGCCCCTAGGCTCCTAGTTTGCCTAGTAGTAGTACCCTAATGGGGTCGGGATTAGATACCTCGGATCTATTTAGGGATGTGCGCATTAGAAGCACATTGCCGGGCTCACAGCAACATGATTATTATTTTCACTTATTATATGTATAAGTTTCAAAAGTTCAGTAATAGCATTAAGTGAAACCAGTTTTAAGATCATGCTTAGTTCAGTAAATTCTATGAATGTCATGTGAATTTAGTTATAAGAATATGATTTAGTGCATGTGCTTAGTATGATGAGTATGCCATGTTATTTGTTTAGATTATATGTTTCAGCAAGAATAAATGACAAGCATGATATGTTTTTCCTACATGTGTTTTCAAAAGTATGAGTTTCGAGATATGCATTGTTTTGTGAGTAGGATGGTACTTACTAAGCTTTATGATTATAGTTTCATTTTTCCTTATACTGCAGATAAAGGCAAAGGAAAAATAGAGTAGCGGAAGCGGAAGGGATGATGGTGGAGTGTGTGATGGTGGAAACTTGGAATGAAAGAACCTTGGGAACTTGCATTAAGAGGACATGTTATTAAGAATGTTAAATGAATTATTTCCTTGTCATGTTTACTATTTTCCGCATCTTAAGTACCTTTGTCATGTTGAGTGATACATTCAAGTGCATGTTTCTAGTTATACTTTAACATGTTGTTAGCTTCTACATGTGATATGTTGAGTGATACATTCAAGTGCATGTCTCTAGTTATACATTGACATGTTGGTAGCTTCTACATGTGATATGTTGGATGATACATTCCAAGTGCATGTTAATTAGTAGTAAAATGAATGGTTTAAGGCCATGGAACCATTTCTGATATTATAGTGCTACTATTGATGCATCTAGACCGAAACAATGCCTAGTTTTAGTAGCAAGTTGATACAAAGTTCATGTTTCTAATTTCATGCTTAGAAATGGTTAAAGTATGCTTTAATGTCATGGAAATATATAGAATATGACCTAGAATCATTGTATACCTGTTAGTAAGCTTAAATATGAGTTTGTGGGGGGGGGGGGGGGGGTTTGGCACGAAGTGGGTTGACTTTGGCATGTTTCTGGAATCTGAATTTTTAGATTTCAGAACTACCAGTCGACTGCGACAGATACCAGTCGACTGGGACCAGTTACAAAATCATACAGAAGGCTTCGTCGCCTCGGGCAGTCGACTGATAGAATACCAGTTGACTGGTGCCAATTTACAACACAATGCGATGTAGAGCTGCTGGTTAGTGCTTCAGTCATGCAAGGTTGAGGTTGGGGGATCAAATCCTGCCAAGCTAATAAAATTAAAGTCTTTGTTTTATTTTGGCTGGTTAGTACTTTCAACATGATTATGAATTGTTAGTTCAGTAAATAGCGAAATAAGTTTTTTTAAATTATCCCAGTTGGTTTAGCTTAAATGAAAACAAGGATCATAAATCAGTTAGTCAGCCAGTTAGCAGTAGCGATCCGCCTTAAAGCCATAGTACCAGAAGGCGGGTCGTTACATCTGCTGATAACAGATTTTCTCCACGGATGTAGAAGGGTGCATCCAACTCTCCACCGACGGCCACCGAAGGTTGCGCTTCTCTTCATCTGAAGAAGACTGAAGGTTGCGTGACGCAACCTTCTTCTCTCCACCTGAAGAAGACCGAAGCCACCTGATGAAGACCCGGCGCCCACCATCTTTGACTTCACCTGATCTCCACTTGAAGAAGACCGAAGCCATCTGATGAAGATCCGACGCCCACCATTATTAACTTCACCTAATCTCCACACGAAGAAGACCGAAGCCATCAGATGAAGATCCGGCGCCCACCATCTCTGACTTTCTCCCTTACATTTCTCCACAGAGAGGAAGAAGTCTGCGTGGAGAACACTTGCTGTTCGACGCCGCACAGAGGGAGAGGAGAGAAGGTGGGGATAGAGAATAGATTAGGTTTTCTTGTGTTCTGTTGGATTAACCATCCAAAAAGAAAAAAAAAATCAATTTGGATTCATGCCACATGGGATTATATATAGGGCTACGATAGGGACCATGAGGAGGAGTTGGATCTTGGCCTACTAATGGATCTAAACCCGATCCATTAATGAGGATCCATTCCACTAAAGGACCCTCATTGAATTACCTCACCAACCCCCATATTTACATATAGGCTCCACTTATTACGAGTTGTCCATCCCCTTGTGTTTAAGATATCGAATGTCCGTTAATTAATTTAAATTACTGACAATTCAGATTAATTAACTTCTGGATCCTTGATTAGTACCACTCAACCTTATCATCATGCCAGATCAAATCCGCCTGTAGGGTTTAGCATGATGAACCGTTTGAGTACATCAAGGGGGCATCATCATCCCGACTCACTAGGACACGGATTCAGTCAATAATCAATGACACATCATATTATTAATATTATCTCCCAACTTACTGGGCCTATCGATCTAACAGAATAGATCTCGCCCATTGGTATATCAAAGAAATAATAATTAATAATACATGCCCGTTATTATATCGGGATTAAGGGATTGTACTCCATAATAAAATCCGAGGTCCTATCCAAATATCAAGCCAGTATAAATTGGATAACCTCGGGTTTTAGTCCTGCTCAATGTACTCAAAGCACACTAGTGTAATTCTATGGTCAAGACCAACCACACCTAATTACACTACAATCATCCTGATGGTTTGTCCAATTCCATCTCGGCTATGAGCCTCTGCTTATACTAGGCAAGGAACTGATAACATGATCTTCCATGTGACACCACACACCATGTTATCTACAATGCCAAGTAAAAGATTTTTATGCATGTACTAATATAAACAAGAATCTAGTGTTGTTATGATTCTCTTTTCAAAAATTAGATGATCACATATATAAAAAGAGCAATGCCTTTTAGTATACACATTTAGCAGGGTATGCGTATCATGCATGTTATATGACATTAGGGTCATATAACATGAAAGTTGGTTTTTGATGTGTAGATGCCATATAAACCAATGCTACGGATACATTGTGGTTTGGTATGGGCTTGTATGCATCCAAGGGACCATGGACAAAGCAGGAACGATGAGCCGAGGGAAGCGCACATCGAGGCATACGTGAAGGATGACATCGGGAGATGAGCTATGGGCTTGCATGCATCCAAGGGACGAGAGGCAAAAACGAAGAAGGCTTGAAGGCAACAGGTCGAGGCTGCTGGAAGCAGGAACGATGAGCCGAGGGAAGCACACTTCGAGGCATACGCGAAGGATGGCATGGGGAGACGTGCTGTGGGCTTGCATGCATCCGAGGGACGATAGCCAAAGTCGAAGAAGGCTTGAAGGCAACAGGTCGAGGATGCTAGAAGAAGGGTCAGCTGAGTCATGAGAGTCCGAGTGTCGAGAGAATTGTACTCGGGAAGGGAAACCCTATGTTTAAGAGTGGACAAGTCGACTGATGCTTGGATCAGTCGACTGATGAAATGCACAGAAAGATCAGTCGACTAATGGCGGCAGGAATTCGAATGTTGGGTTGTAATGTTCGAATCCAAGTTGGACCAGTCGACTGGTGCTTAGACCAGTCGATTGGTAACATTTATTTTAGCCAAGAGCTCTATTTAAAAGAGCTCGATTTTGGCTGAGAGTTCTTGATGAAATAAGCTTGGTTAGGCTTATTACTAGTCTTCTAATGCTCAGGTATTGTCGAGGGTTTGTGGCGAGGTTTCTCCACCCACAAGGAGTGACAAGAGCTAGCTGGAGGTCTTCCGGAGACTCATCCAGCGACGGATCGGGATCATCCACCTTACGGGCAGCCGTGGAGTAGGAGCCTTATCTCCGAACCACATAAACAGTTTATGTTAGAATTTGTGTTTATTTGTGTTATTAGTATTTATGCTTGCGCACGCTAACATTGTCAGAAGAAACCGCGATCGAAGTGGGTGATTGGCTATTTTTCCCCTGTAGCTGTACGTCAAGGTCTTAACACTTAGTCCAACATAGCTTCCCTTGCTAGGACCCGGCTTCACTAATGAGGATTTCTTTCATCAAAATCACTCCATTGCTAGTCATCATGATCCTAACTAGACTTCCTCCATTTTTCAGATAAATATAACTCCAAACCTCAAGTCCGATTTGGTTTACTCCCTTGGTTAAACTGACAAACCCTGGGTTCTGGTTCACTCTGCCAAACATCAGATCATGTTTAGCTAACCCTTTGTCAACCTGATCAAACCTGGGTTTACCCTACCAAACATAAGGTCTTGTTTGGTTTAACCCTTGGTCACTTTGACTAAACCTTTGGTGTATTTTCACTAACATCAGTATATTGTTAAACATCGAAACACTAGAGGAAGACATCACTGATGCATCTTGTACCAACAACACCAAGCCCGTCGCCTCTTATCCTATGCCATCCTTCTCGGTCGTTGCATTTTCTGCTCAAGTTCCTACCCTCCTAAGCTCCTGTATACTTAGATACAGGGATCAAACACAATAATACCTAACTTGACTCAGTTGACTACATTAAAACTCACCTGGGGTACTTACAAATTTTACCTTAGTTTCTTCATGTTTTGACTTGGACTTAGGTTCATACTCGAGTACGGCCTTTGCCATCAGTGATAAATTGCTTGAGTGCTTTGGTTCATCCAGATATGACTCATCCAAGGATGACTCATCTGAGGATGACTCATCCCAAGTCACTTTAAGTGCCTTCCTTCATCTAGACTTGGGCTTCTCCTCCTTCAGGTTTGGGCACATGTGTTTGTAGTGACCTTTTTTGCTGCATTTAAAGCACGTGATCTCTAATCTTGGTGTGGTCGATGTACTTGGTGCTTTTGTTGTGTACTTCTTGGTTCTTCTTTTAGCAAATATTTTTCTGACCATGTTTGCTAATTCTTCTTCATTGGGTGAGTCCGAATTTGACTTAGACTCAGACTCAACTTTTGATTTCACCTTAGTTTCCTTACTTTTGTTCGTCTTGCATATAAGGCAATTCCATTCTTGACCAGACCCAAGTTAGCTTGCTCATGTAATTTGAATTCACAAAAAAAACTCATTTAACTTAATGATTGAATGGTCCTTCGAAACATTATAGACATCTACCATTGATGCCCATAAAGCGTTTCGAAGGAACGAGTTAAGAGTGTACCTTATAACATCTCAATTTTCAAGATGGTGGTCAATTAGGTGTAGTCCATTGATGATATCTTTAATCCTTGCATGGAGTTGTGAGGCACTTTCTCCGGCCAACATTTTGATATTGAAAAATTGATTCAGAAGTAAGTCACGTTTAGTTACTTTGGAGTCGTTCGTTCCTTTGTGTAGTTTGACTAACCGGTCCCAAAGCTCTTTTGCATTGTCGAAAGGTCTGACTCGGTTGAGCTCTTCCTTTGTTAGCCCGCACTGAAGCATGTTCATAGCTTTGAAGTCAATTTGGGATCGTCTTATCATATCCGGTGTCCACTTCTCCAGATCTATGATTTTCCCATCTTCGGTTGGAGGGGTGTAGCTCCTCTTGATGCTTATCCAAAGGTCGACATTGGCCTTTAGGAAGTCGTTAAATAGTGGGGGTCAGACCGTGCTATATCCCTCTAGATGTGAACTTACCATTCTAGCAATTCAAAAATAACAAGAAAAGAATTTCCAAGACTTTTGTCTTGGGATTAGTAGTGTTTTTAAAAAAATAAAGAATATTAAGAAAGAAAAGAAAGAGAAAAAAGATGATAAGAAGGATCATTAGATCATTTCAGAGTGACCTCGTTCTAATACCAATTGTAGGATCGTCGAAGATAGAGAGAGAGCGAGAGTGGGGGGAGGGAGATGAATCTCTATCTTTTAAAATTCTTTCTTTTTGTTTTAGAAATTAAAAGAAAGCAAAGTTACGCACTGGAAAAAGAAATAGAGCACTTTTTCTTCTTTACTTAGTTCAGAGCCTTCTCACAGTCCTCGATGTTAGGATGTATACTAAAAGCCTTGCTTTTATATAGACATCATCATTTTGAAAGAGAATCACAAGATCACTGTTTACATGTTTATATTAGTATGTGCATATTGTCTGATACTTTACATTGTAGATAACATTGTGTGTGGTGTCGCACAGAAGTTCATATTATCAGTCCCTTGTAGAGTATAAGTAGAGGCTTACAACCGAGATGGATTTGGACAAACCACACTATAACAAATATTACTTTCCGCAACGTATCATTAACAACACATATTTTTGGCGCGCTATTAATAATAGTTTTCGCAGCGCACCAAAAAAACGTGCTGTGGATACTATAATATGTTTATAAATAACAGCATGCAAAAATAATAAGCTGTCAAATACAATTTTAACAACGCTCAGTGTACGCTATTAATATTAATTAATAATTGAATATCTACAGCATGCATGATGTGCTGTTAAAATTAAATTTAATAGTGTATTCGCGGCGTGCCACATATATGCTGTTAAAAATTTAATTTAATATAAAAAGGAATGTTAAATGGTTTTCTTTTTCTAAACCTATCCACCTCTTTACGCTAAAACATTCCGCTGGCTCCATCTTCGCACGACGCCCCACACCACCGCTTCATCTTCTCTGCACAAGTGTTTCTTCTCCGCACAATGTTCGCACAAGGGTTTCCTCACCACACAAGAAGTTCGCACAAGGGTTTCCTCGGCTCTCCATCTTCGTGCCTCACAAAGGTTTCCTCACCGTAAAACCCTCATGGTCATACCTAATTTGAAGCTTCTCCCCCATTTCTTCAAGTTATCTCTCTTCTCTTCTTATAATTTTAATTTAGCACACATGAGATAGTATTCGGCTATCAAAATGGTATTATAGATTTTCACTATAGAAGAATGAAAATACTTTAATTCCTTTATGAATTTAGCACACATACTCTGTTTTACTCAAACCATTGTGCGATAGGATTTTTTCATATCATTAATAGTTGTCCATGAATATATGAGAAGTTACATAAAATTAATCCATGCATAATATTTGGATCCATGAATATATGAGAAGTTTTACTCAATCCATGTATTGGCTTGATGCTGGGACTGATGGCTAGTGGCCTCTGGAAGATGTACCACTGGAATGAGCAGAGGAAAACAAGAGCTTTCTACGATATGCTGGAGAAGGGGGAAATTAGCATAGTTGTTTCAGAAGAGTAACCATCTATTTTTGCTTTCTTCAGGAAAAAAGACCTGCATCCCTGTCTCAGAAGGTTCTGGCATATGATCGCTCTTCCTAGTCTTGGATTCTAATAATCTTGGCAAATATTGAGCAACCAATAGTTATGGTACGGTGCTTTTCATTGTTTTTAATGTGAATGTTCACTGTTACATAGCCAAAAACAAATGATAGCTGTTCTGGTGAACTAATATCATTCACCTTCATGTTGAAATTTAACAATTAGATGTGCATAGCTATTTCTTTATGTATACACATCATTCACCTTTAGTATATTGTTTTTAGCAATGGATTGTAACTTTTATTTTATGTATTTTAGCAATGGGTTGTAATTTCTATTTTAGGCTGTTGATCATTTACGTAATGGATAAGGTGTTTCCTATACAGGGTAGAAACAAAAGATAGATTGAAGCTAGAATAAATAGAGTGCTTGACAACTGTAAATTCCTTTGTTTATATTATTCAGTGACGAAACTATTATTTTAACTGAAGGAAGGTAACTTTTTAGAAAAACCTAACATTCAGGTAACAAGAATGAGAAAAAAGCTGATGGAAATGCTAACAGCATAGCCAATATAATTACTTTCAATTTCCTTTTCTTGAACCAAAGAAAATGATTCTGTCACTGGCTCACCAAATCCTTGGTCTTGACTAGCACATCCTTCAAGCTTTTCAAGTTCACGAATTTGCCAAATTAACTCCTCTTTATGTTTCCAGGAAGTTGAATTTCGATGCTGATGGAAAAGGATAAAAAAAAGAACAAATTTTCATCTAGATATAAGCCACTAAATCATAAGCTGCATTAGACAGTATTTGTTTGTTGAATTGGACAGTACACACTCACTAGTGAATGATCATTTTCTGAAATACAAATTAGAATGGTAATATCATTTAAGCAACACGACAAGGATGAGCAAACTAGTAAATCCTAGAGCACTTAACACACAATTTCACTGTAGCTATCATCATACAATTCATTGAGTTTATTCTCCAGGCAGAGATAGAGTATTGGTAGTGGTGAACATGAATTTCCTTCTTTAAGACGAACTGATAATATCCGCTCGGTAATACTTATTGTGTTATGACATGATTTTCATTTATATTTCTAGATTAAAATCATATCTGAAATGTTTGTCTTGATGACTTGTCTGACAGTTTATTTTCTGTAGTCTTGATGACTAACCTTGCCACAGATTTATGATATAACTTACAGATTTTTTTGATTATACAGTTACAACTAAAGACCTTGAGTCGTGGAGATATCATTGATAATACTAAATGTAAGCTGCTTCATTGGAGTATTGATGAAGTTGTTGCAGAAGGCCGAATTGCATCCACAGATCCCAAAGTAAAAGTGCATCACGTTCCTCTTGGTGGAGCTTGTTGGAAAGTTTGGATTGATAGAATGTTTGTGAACAAGATGGATCTCATTCGACCAAATGATGAAATGTTGTTTCTCGAAGATGCAATAGGAAGCACAGTTGCTTGGTTATCTAAGTTCATAGTTTTCTGTGACTGAGTTACTTACTTTAGACTTATAACTAGTTTGTAATTTTTTTGCTACTTGGTTATTTTAGACTTATGACTAGTTGGTAATGGTTTTCACTAGTAAGTGAAATGTTATTTTGGTAAATTATGGTGTTGATGATTATTTATGATATTATAAATGTTTTAGTTTTGGATGCTGTTATTTGAGAGATGTGATGTGGTATATTTGTTGTATTATAAAATTATGTAAGATGTATATATGTGAGATTAGAATTATATGAAATATATTAGTATCTGCAGCACATGAATATATACTGTGGATAAATAGATCCGCAGTAGTCGACCGCTTGCTGTGGATATTTGCGGATGCACTTATCCGCAGTGGACGATCGCTCACTGCGGATGCAAATATCCGCAGCGCGCAGTCGCTTGTTGTGGATGCAAATATCTGCAGCGTGCAGTCGCGCGCTCCGGATGCACTTATTCGCAGCACACGGCCGTGCACTGTCGAAAAGTTATAACTTTTAACAACTTGGAGTTGTGCAGCATTGTATGTGCGCTGCGGATGTAACCATTGCACGCTGTGGAAAAGTAGTTTTCTTGAAGTGCCATCGGGATGGTTGTAGTATAATTTGGTGTTGGTTTATCTTAACCATAGAACTACACTAGTGGACTTTATGTGCATTGAGCAGGACCGACATAGAGGTGATTCAATTTATACTGACTTTATAATTGAATCAGACCTCAGTTATTATAGAGTACATGCTCTTAATCCCGATATAATAACGGGCACATGTACTTAGTATTTATTTACTTGATTTACCAATGGGCGAGATTTATTCTATTAAATCGATAGGTCTGGTAAGTTGGGAAATAGTATTATTTACATGGTGTGTCGTTGATTATAGAAGGAAATCATGTCCTGGTGAATCGGGTTGATGATGTCCCTTTGAGGAGCTCATAAGATTCATCATGTTAAATCCTGACGTGGACTTGGTCCGACATGATGATAAGGTTTAGTGGTACTACTCAAGGAGTTAGATGTTGATTAATTAAATTGTCAGTAATTTAATTAATCAATAGGGATTTGATATCTTAAACATGGGGAGATATTTAAACTCATAATAGGTGGACCCCATATTTAAATATGAGGGTTGGTGAGGTAGTTCAATGAGGATCCTTTAGTGGAATGGATCTTCATTAATGGAGCGGGCCTTGATCCATTAGGTGGCCAAGACCCAACTCCTCCTTATGGTCCCTATTGTAGCCCTATAAATACCCCATAGAGTCTTGAAACCAAGGCATCTAATTAATCATCTAACCTTATTTCTCTCCTCTCTTCCTCTCTCTCTCTCCTAGGTCATTAGCCGATGACACCTATTTGGAAATTGGTGCCGGCGCAAGTTGGAGTAAGAGAAGAGGAGAGCTCACCTTCCTTTCTTCTTCCATCCTTCTCATCCTTTCTTGATGGCATGATCAGCAACCTTCCTTGGTGGCCAGCGGCACTAGGAGAAGGGAGAAAAAAGGTGGCTGGCGGCACCTCTTTGGAAGTTGGTGGCCAGCGCAAGTTGGAAGAAGGGGAAGAAGAGGCTTGCTCTTCCTTGTGTGCTTGGTGCCACATGATAGGAAGAGGTAGAGGAGGTTGGTTAGGGTTGTTGTGAGGGAGAAGAACTCTTCTCCTCATCTCCTTCATCTTCTTCTTCCTTGGAGAGGCCGGCGGCAACCCTAGGGTTAGGGTTCATCTTTGGAGCAAGGTGAAGGGATTGATTGGTAGGCCTTGGTGCAAGGATTGATTCGTAGGCCTTGGTGACTTTGGTTCCTTTGATTTCTATTATTTCATGTGTTGATTATTAATTATCTTGTTGATTAATTATTTTTTAATTAATTATCTTGGACCCCGATGATAAACACAAAAATCGGCGATCCGCTCGTCGTCTATTCCGGGACTAATTGGTTAGGTGAGTTATAAGGCTTGAACAACATGTTTTGTAATGTAGTAACTTGAAACATTTAGTACGACGATGAGACATTCATTTAAGAAATAGGTCTCCATTCGGATTGAAAATTTTAATCCATCGACATGGAGAGGTTTCCCATGCGCGACCCGGAATCCATGACCAACAAATGGTATCAGAGCCAATGGTTTCCGATTTTGTGTGTTTTGGATTCATTTACATTTTGCACTTTATCATGTATTTTATTTTGCCGAATAATAGTAGGATGTGCATAGGCTAACTCTTTCGTTGCAGGACTGTGATTCCAATAGTTATGGCTAAAATAATGTGTGCATATGATTGGTTGTGCATAGTTGTAAATTTATTTGAATCCTCAGGGTTGACGAGGCTAAATTTAGTATTTAATTTTTGTAATTAAATACGACACCTGTTTAGCCACGTTTTTTTATTTACTTTCGATTTAGATTTGATGTACACTCTATTGTGGAGTATAGGATCGATGGATGTAAATAAATAGCATTTTATCTCGGCTCGGAGATCCCTTCAATGGTGGCTTGCGCATGGTGTAGGGAAGAGCAGACGAGGTGTCGACATAACTAGAGGCATATTGAAGACTAAAGCCATAATAGTTGCAAAAATTAGATTTTTCTTGTTTATTGCTTTTAGTTTATATGCTTGTCGTGCAAGCATGAAAGTTCCTCAATTATAAATAACTAAGTGGAAGAGAGACCCTAAGGGTCCTATGACCTCCATTACTAATTTGATAAGTGATGCGAATAAGCTTGTGCGTATGCTCTGAGTGCCTTCCTCCCAATCGGATGGGCTTGTTATGAGGATCACTGGGTCAGACATGATTATAGGAAATTATTGAAGAGTGTGTGATTTTCCCCATCGGACGACACATAATCCGAAATAATTTTCTTAGTATCGTGTAATGGTAAACACTTAGATGCAAATAATAGTATCCTCCCCATCGGAGTCACTGCTATTATTTGTAGGGCTGAAGAGGAACCATCTATTAATTTTATTTGTCAAAGAGTTAGGTTGACAAGATAATAAAATTAATGGGTAAAACCTCGTCTTACAAATGTAGAATTCGTATATGTCCACACTATCGTGGCATGCGAAATTCACGGTGTTTTGAGGTGTTGGTTGATTTTAAAATTTATTGTTTGAGGAATCAATATTTTTTGAAATCTAAAGTTTGTGATCATTGTGATTCTCAGGAAATTTTCAAAATGGCTTTCAACCCACTTGCTTTAAATGAAAACGAATTTACTGCCCCTAACTTTAATGATTTGGAACCAAATCTGGACATTGTCTTGACTGCCTAGGAATCCAAATGTGTACTTTTCGAGTTCTATCCTGAAAAGCATAGCGTGAATTATAATGAAGAGGGGAAGGAATGTTTTAGGCAGTGGATAAAAGCTGACGAGATGGCGCAGTGTCATCAACATCAGGCTTCTTCCACTACTAATGATATGACGTTCAATCTCAAAGAACTCTTCGGAGATCAGAATCGGGCCACTAGGCAAGAGGCAATGAGGAGCTTGATGACGACCACCATGATTGAGGGTATGCCTGTGAGGGAACATGTTCTCAAAATGTTGGCTCGGCTAAATGAGATGGAAGTCCTTGGAGCAGAGATAGATGGGGAAACCCAGGTCGATATCATTCCCCAATCTCTACCAAGGAGTTTTGAGCATTTTTGCTTAAGATACAATATGAACAAATGTACATATTCGTTGGCAGAACTTCTGACAGAACTCCAGGCGGCAAAAGCATTTTCTCCTCAGAGTCCATATGCTTTCGTTGCTCAAGAGGTTTCTACTTCTAAACCGAAAGGCAAGAAGAAGAAGAAACAATCTGGAGCAAATAAAGTGGCTGGATTACAGGGACCTCAGGATGGCGTGAGGATGCTGAAAGGCAAGTGCTTCATGTGCAAGCAGACTAGACATTGGAAGGTGGACTGTCCCAGTCGTCAGAAGAATAATCAAGGTATATCTTTTTGTTTTGTAGTTGGAACATGCTTAGCGGTATTATCTACCGGCACCTGGTGTGTAGATACGGGAGCCACTGATCATGATTGCAATTCTTTGTAGGGGTTCCAGGAAACCTAATGACTAGTTAATGGAGAGATTACCGTATACATGGGCAATGCTACAGAGGTGGCGGCTGTTGCAGTGGGAGACGTTTATTTGTGTTTTGATAGAAATAAAGTTTTGGTTTTAAGAAACTGCCTTTATGTACCTACTTTTAGAAAGAACCTTGTTTCAGTTTCTAAAATAATAAAGGATGGGTATTCTATTTCTTTTAATGACAGAGTTGTTATAAAAATGAATAGAGAGATTATTGGTTCAGATAAATTGGTTGGCAATTTCTACACTTTAGAACCAAAATCATCCACGATGCAAATAGAAGTAAATAACTCATTGTCTAACCTTAAGAGAAAAGAACCTTCAAAGATGAACCAAACATATCTTTGGTATCTAAGACATGGAGATATTAACCTTAGTAGGATTCAAAGGTCGATAGCTGATGGGTCCTTGGGTTCATTGGTGGTGGAAGACTTATCAAAGCATTTAGATTTGCGACACATTAAGTAAATGTACCCATACCTTGAATAATCATCTATAAAGAAGATGAAGTATTCAAAGCCATCTCTAGACTAGATAGACATAGGACCACACAAATCAGACTTCCCAACCTGTGAATCATGCTTGGAAGGTATGATGACCAAGAGACCTTTCAAGGCCAAGGGTTATAGAGCCAAAGATGTGTTAGAGTTGGTTCTTTCTGATTTGTGTGGTCCTATGTCTATCTAGTCTAGAGATGGCTTTGAATACTTCATCTTCTTTATAGATGATTATTCAAGGTATGGGTACATTTACTTAATGTGTCGCAAATCTAAATGCTTTGATAAGTTCAAAGAATTCAAGGCTGATGTCGAGAAACATCAAGGTAAAAGTATCAAGACACTATGATCAGATCATGGTGGTGAGTATCTCTTAGGAGAGTTTAGGACTTACTTATCAGAGGCTGGGATTCAATCCCAATTGTCTGCACCCGATATGCCCCAACAGAATGGTGTAGCAGAGAGAAGGAATAGGACTCTTATAGAGATGGTTAGATCAATGATGAGTTACTTCAAGTTGCCGGATTTGTTCTGGGGATATACTTTGGAAATGACAGCGTACATACTGAACTTGGTACCATCTAAGCCAGTACCCACTACTTCCACAGAATTGTGGACTGGGCGAAAGCCTAGGGAGATACTGATAAGTTGGAATCTCGTATAGAATTGTGCTTGTTCGTAGGCTATCCTAGAGGAACGAAAGGTGGTTTATTTTATAGTCCTAAGGATCAGAGGGTGATCGTTAGCATGAATGCCCGATCCTTAGAGGAAGACTATGTGATGAACCACAAGCCCATGAGTAGAATTATTCTTGAGGAATTAAGATGGGACGTTCCGACCTTAGTACCAATATTACAAGAGGACATACCATAATGTTGGTGCTGGAAGCACCAAGCTCGAACCTGGGTTTTGATAATGGCAAAGGGTTCATAAGTTAAGGTTATATTGTGATCTAATGAATTAGTTAAAGTGCACAAGAAATGTCCTAGGTAAGCTAGGCATGAAGTCCTAGTTCGTCGAATTGGGCAACAAGTCCTGGCTAAGGGCTGGGAACCTAAGACCTGACCGAGGGTTGGGCAATAAGTCCTGGTCGTAGATTGGGCACGAAGTCCTGATTCGAGGAATTAGGCAATAAGTCCTAGCCGAGGGCTGGGTACCGAGGACTTGACCTAGGGTTGGGCAATAAGTCATGATCGTGGACTGGGCACGAAGTCCTGATCCGGAAGATCGGGCAAAAGTCCAACCGGAGGAGCCGGTTGACAAAAGGTAAATTCTCCTGAGAGGTGTAGGTGAGGACGCATTCCCCGAAAGAGGGAACATTAGGCGTCGGTTCGACCTGGGGTTCCATTTGGGATGCCCAAAGTCAGAACCAAGATAGCGCAGGCTGTATGTTATAATTGATTTATCTATTATTGTTGCTTTGAAACTAACCTTGGTTCCTGGAACGAAGGATGGAGTTCTCTGCATCCCAGGCGCTTGAGCATACAGGCGCCTGGATGGATACAGGCGCCCTAGAATGGTGTTTCCAGCAGTCTGCGAAGCTGAGCCTCCACGTCAACAAAGGAGGCGCCCGTGAGCATACAGGCGCCCCAGTCGTCCCAGGCACCCTGGATGAAGGGATAAACATTGGCTAAGTCTGCGGATGAGGACGCGCGCAGATAGGCACACGTGTCAGGCGCCCTAATTAACAGGGGCGCCCTGGACGGCTGTGTATAAAGGGGTTCACCCCCTTGCTTCCAGACGACAATTCTTCCAACGCATGTACTCAAGCGCTCAGTTCTGATTTCTCCGTGCTCATGTTTCAAGCACCAACGATGACCCGCTGCTCTCTGATCTTTGATTCCTTTCCGGTCGTCGGTATTTTGCTTAAGTGCTTAAATGCAATTCTGTATTCGTGCTTCAATTATTGTAACATTTTTCTGAAATATAGAATTGCCCAACATAAATGGTCAAGGATCGTGGGCCTTGGAGTAAGAGCCGATCTAGACTCCGAACCAAGTAAACGAAGTTATGTTAGCTTGTTTTAAATTTCCGCTGCATAATATTCTTTTTATATCCGAAAAGTTTTTATTGATATTCACTCCCCTCTATCGATTCTAAACGATCCCACACACAAGTCACTATACCGCGTGTCACAAAAGATACACAGGTGGTATCTCGTCGTAGTGGGAGTGTTGTTAGACAACCTGAGAGATTCATGTTCTTGGGAGAGTCTTCGGACTTGGCCCCTGGAAACATGAACCCGATCCCTGGACCTATGATGAGGCACTCCAAGTGTAACGCCCTACCTTATATCTACCCTTAAGGTGGGGTTACGGTCCATACAATCATATCATTCATCAAATAAAGCATGTATATTCCAAAACTAAATAATTACATTACATGTGGTGTAGTAAGCATGCTTATTAAAGACTAATTTACCAAGCAAGATTTTTCATTTCTTTTATATCTACATGCATTTACAACCTAATCGGAAAATCATTTAAAACACTATAGCATGGAATCCTAAGTAAGAATATAGTATGAGTTGTCTAGTCTTAGATACATGTCAAAGAAACATTCAAAGAAACAGACATAGGAAATCTATAGCATTTCACCTAATATGCATACAATAAAATTAAATATTATTTATCTAGCATGACATAGGTTCCATGTCACTAACTTAGTCATCACATGTTCAGAGTATAACAATACAATCTCATAGGGAAGCAGTTTAGATTCTAGATAAAACAAGGTAGATAGAATCTTTTATTCTTTCCCGAGCCATCACCACACACATCCTCCAATCTTCCCTCTGCCTCTTCCTTTAGTTCGAGTGTTTCTTACCGCTATCTGCAGCATAAGAAAAATAACAGGAACTAGTAAGCAAAACATGCTTAGTAAGAATCCGGGCCTACTCGCAAAATCCATATCAATACATCATATCATGTACACAATAATCAGATAGAATTATCAGCATCATAAGCATCTCATCAAAGCATCATAAACATCACATCAATTTATCTCTAAGTACTTTACGGAACAAAATCACATGATGAGAAAATATGTTTTTCAAAACAGTTCCATAACGGTAAGTACTTCAAAATATCATATCATCATTTAGGGCCCAGTTGTCGTACCACATCATCATGCGCGTTCCCTAATAAATTGGGGTAGCGAGCCACCAATCTAATTAGAGCAGGACCCTTCCGTCCTACCAACTGCCATGACCTTAACATGTGCATTGGATTTGTTTAACGACCCCCTTCCGAGTCGGGTACGCAACTTTTCAAAGTAAAGTAATTTATCATGCAATTACTCATATAAGTATATGCCTAAAGGTACTCTTAATCACTTCTCAAAGGGACACACCACACATTCGGGTGCTCTTGATCCCCTAGGGACACACCACGCATTCGGGTGCTCTTGATCCCAGTTTCAATAGAGTATCTCCTTTTAGGCATATTATCAATCACATCTCAATCACATCATATTCATGTCATAAGAGTGCCCCATGGGCTATAAGGCATGCTTTTATACCCAACAAGATAGGTCACATAATTTATACACATATCACATATATAATAGCATGCTTCATGGTCTCATTAGGTACTTCCCAACCCTAGAACTAGGGTTGGCCGAAACATACAAGTAAGAGTTTCTAGGGTTTTTGGACAAGTCATCATTCACAAAACAACACACATATATATATATACCACATTTTATCTACCATTCTAATCATGGGAACATAATAGGGTATCAAGCATCACAAAAACTCTAGCCATTCTTCTCTTGGCCGAAACCTACACATGGGGTAACCCTAGAATTTTGTACATAACACCATTAAGAAAACCCATACACACTTACATTAAGTTTTAAGGTATGTATTCTTACAACCAAAGGGACCAAGGCCTCCCTCCAAGGGGGTGGCCGAAAGTCTCCCAAGGGGAAACCCTAGTGTTTTGTTCTCCCAAAAATTTAGGAACAACACATAAGTGTATAGAATCCCTAAGGCACTAACATGTGTCAAGATTTAATCAAAACAAACTTCTCTTGGACCTCCAACCATGGGTGGCCGAAACCTTGTGGACACCAAACCCTAGTTTTTGTCTTCTCAAAAATTTGGAAAACAACATACATCTATACCCTAAGTTCTTAGGGATATCCTCATGTATCAAGGAAAGACCAAAGCCCATTTCATGGTGGTGGCCGAATGGTTACAAGGGAAGAAGGCTCCCTTTTCAACAACAACAACAAGAAAACCTACTAATCAAACGAAAGCGATTACACTGCAGGCGAGAGGATACTTACATCCTAGCGCTGGAAATTTACTCTTCTCTTTAAATTGTAGGGTACCCTACACTTGTAGGGTATACAGAAATCTTTTCTTCCAAATCTTCTTTCTAAGATTCCTTGGTCTTGGTAGATGACAAGATCACTTGGATTCCTCCCTCTTGAATTTGCCCTAGGGTTAGAACCCTTGCCTAAGGTTTTCGAAAATTGGAAGAAGGAAGAAGAGAGGTTTCGGTTTTGGAAGATGAAGAGGAAGAAGAAAAGGAAAGAAGGAAGTTGCTCCAACTTCCACCTATTTATACTTTTCTCATGAAAAGACATGTCTCTTCACTCTTACCCACTTAACAAGCATGTTCCTTTCTCCTTCTTCATGAAATATTGCTTGGTTCATTGGTTATGACATGGTGAGTGCAACTAGGAGGTCCAAGGTTCAATCCTTGCTTCCTCCACTTTGCACTTTCTTTTTAGCACCATTCATTTCCAAGCCCAATAAACCAAGCTCATCATGAAATTCATAATATGAATAATATTTTATGAATTCAGAATATTTCATAATATCCCAAAAATATTATTTCATAATATTTTAATATTCCATATTCATAAATATAATATTTCATGCTAACATTTCATGATAATAATATTCATGAATAAATATTTCATGCCTTCATAACATTTTATAGCATGTGATTACATGAAATTCATATCATTTCATTATAATCATTTTCATACATTGTCATGAATTTTACATTGCCAAATTCGGGGTGTTACAATCCTCCCTCTCTTATAGAAAGTTCGTCCCGAACTTTAAACAATTCCCCAGGTATTCAAATTGTAAAAATGGGATTGGGGTGTTACA
>JAGFNQ010001805.1:656482-673289 GCA_024364735.1 Boesenbergia rotunda | reverse complement strand
AAGAATCTGTAATACTATACCAAGTGCTCTGCGTGCTCTTCAGAAGTCCTTGAATAAATAAGGATGTCGTCGATGAAGACGATCACAAATCTGTCGAGAAATGCCGAGAAAATCCGATTCATAAGATCCATGAATATTGCCGGAGCATTGGTGACTCCAAACGGCATCACTACGAACTCATAATGTCCGTATCTCGTCCGGAAGGCAGTTTTGGGTATATCCTCATTTTTCACCCGGACTTGGTGATAACCAGACCTCAGATCAATCTTAGAGAAAACCGTAGCTCCCTTTAACTGATCGAACAGGTCATCTATCCTGGGTAGAGGGTACCTGTTCTTTATGGTCACATTGTTTAGTGCCCGATAGTCGATACACATACGCATCGACCCGTCCTTCTTCTTGACGAACAGTACGGGAGCTCCCCAGGGGGAATGACTAGGGCGAATCAGTCCCTTGTCGAGAAGCTCTTGTAGCTGTCCTTGCAATTCCTTTAATTCAGTCGGCGCCATTCGGTATGGTGCCTTCGAGATGGGTTAGTACCAGGAATCAAATCAATGGGCAAATTCAACCTCTCTTTCAGGTGCTAACCCTGGTAAGTCATCAGGAAATACCTCTGGATAGTTGCATACAACCTTGACGTCTTCTAGCTTCGGGTCCTCTGTAGGACGTGTATCAACCACATGAGCTAGAAATCCAGAACATCCATTCTCTAACATTTTCCTTGCTTTCAGAGCCGATAAGAATTTGCCAGTTTTCTTCTTCGGCTCTCCGATAAATTCAAAGAGAATCCCCGTCTCGGGTCGGAAGATGACCCTTCGTTTTCGGCACTCAATATAAGCGCCGTATTTATCCAAGAAATCCATGCCTAATATTAGATCATAATCGGCCATATCAAGCACTATCAGATCACAGTGGAGTTCCCTATCTGCGATTCTGATTGGTGCGGCACGTAACATTTGGGTAGAGGGCATCACCTCACCCGAGGGCAGGGTTGTCATAAATTCGGACTCGAAGTCCTTCCACTTCATCTGGTCCATTGACCTTCTAGCTTTTACCCGTTCCCACCATATCCTGGCGTCGCCAGTAAGGCAGAACGAGACACATTTAATTTTCTCATGCTCGGGCCAGTCTAATAATTCCACTGTGCTCTCAACTGTCTTGAGCCAGGCCTGGGCATCCCAGGGCTCGCAGGTGCCCGAGAACTTTTCCGGCTTAAGTCTCTGCCACCGAATCAGGTAAGCCTCCTGTCGGACTCCTCGGACCGGGGTGTCCGGGGGTGCCTGTGCAGTTGGAGGCTCAGTAGGTATCGCATTCTGACTTCCCTGCGGGGTTGCAGTGTTCCCCTGCTGGGTCATCAGAGTGTTTATTATCTGCTGTTGTTCAGTGACCTGACGCTGCAGGTCAGTAATCACTTGCATCATATTAGGTGGGGGTGCTGTCTCATTACCCCTAGTTCTACGCCCTCTAGTCATATCTATTAACAGTAAATAGATAGATATAAGCCTTAACACCACTTTGTTAGGCAAGCATCAATCATCTCATATAGTAGTACTGTACATGAAATAAATAAAGCGAGTTTAGGATTTCTTACTTGGAAGCGGCAGAAGGAAGCTTGATGTGTGTGTGATGGAGGGGAAATCTGCTCTGATACCAACTTGTAACGCCCGACCTTATATCTACCCTAAAGGCGGGGTTACGGGTCCATACATTCATATCATCCAGTCATGTTAAACATGTATATCCAACCAAACAGTTACAATACATGAACTAGTAATAAGCATGCTTATTGAAAACTAAATTACCAAGCAAGGTTTTTCCATTTCATTTATATCTTTATGCATTTACAACCTAATATGGAAATCATTTAACACACTAAAGCAGAAAATCTCAAATAAGCACATAGCAAGAGTTATCTAGTCTTAGACACATGCAAAAGAAGCATATACAAAAGAAGCATTTATAAGCAACCGAAGTATTAACATCTAGCATTTTACTGGCATGCATACTATAGGAATTAGACATTAACAATAGTATTATCTAACATGACCTAGATTCCATATCTCTAACAGTAGAGTAGTCACAGTCATCATATATTCAGAGTAAAGTAATACAATTTCAATCGTAATTATGGGAAGCAGTTTAGATTCTAGATAAACTAAGGTAGATAGAATCTTTCATCCTTTCCCGAGCCATCACCACACACATCCTCCAATCTTCCCTCTGCCTCTTCCTTTAGTTCGAGTGTTTCTTACCGCTATCTGCAGCATAAGAAAAATAACAGGAACTAGTAAGCAAAACATGCTTAGTAAGAATCCGGGCCTACTCGCAAAATCCATATCGATACATCATATCATGTACACAATAATCAGATAAAATTATCAGCATCATAAGCATCTCATCAAAGCATCATAAATATCACATCAATTTATCTCTAAGTACTTCACGGAACAAAATCACATGATGAGAAAATATGTTTTTCAAAACAGTTCCATAACGGTAAGTACTTCAAAATATCATATCATCATCCAGGGCCCAGTTGTCGTACCACATCATCATGCGCGTTCCCTAATAAATTGGGGTAGCGAGCCACCAATCTAATTAGAGCAGGACCCTTCCGTCCTACCAACTGCCATGACCTTAACATGTGCATTGGATTTGTTTAACGACCCCCTTCCGAGTCGGGTACGCAACTTTTCAAAGTAAAGTAATTTATCATGCAATTACTCATATAAGTATATGCCTAAAGGTACTCTTAATCACTTCTCAAAGGGACACACCACACATTCGGGTGCTCTTGATCCCCTAGGGACACACCACGCATTCGGGTGCTCTTGATCCCAGTTTCAATAGAGTATCTCCTTTTAGGCATATTATCAATCACATCTCAATCACATCATATTCATGTCATAAGAGTGCCCCATGGGCTATAAGGCATGCTTTTATACCCAACAAGATAGGTCACATAATTTATACACATATCACATATATAATAGCATGCTTCATGGTCTCATTAGGTACTTCCCAACCCTAGAACTAGGGTTGGCCGAAACATACAAGTAAGAGTTTCTAGGGTTTTTGGACAAGTCATCATTCACAAAACAACACACATATATATATATACCACATTTTATCTACCATTCTAATCATGGGAACATAATAGGGTATCAAGCATCACAAAAACTCTAGCCATTCTTCTCTTGGCCGAAACCTACACATGGGGTAACCCTAGAATTTTGTACATAACACCATTAAGAAAACCCATACACACTTACATTAAGTTTTAAGGCATGTATTCTTACAACCAAAGGGACCAAGGCCTCCCTCCAAGGGGGTGGCCGAAAGTCTCCCAAGGGGAAACCCTAGTGTTTTGTTCTCCCAAAAATTTAGGAACAACACATAAGTGTATAGAATCCCTAAGGCACTAACATGTGTCAAGATTTAATCAAAACAAACTTCTCTTGGACCTCCAACCATGGGTGGCCGAAACCTTGTGGACACCAAACCCTAGTTTTTGTCTTCTCAAAAATTTGGAAAACAACATACATCTATACCCTAAGTTCTTAGGGATATCCTCATGTATCAAGGAAAGACCAAAGCCCATTTCATGGTGGTGGCCGAATGGTTACAAGGGAAGAAGGCTCCCTTTTCAACAACAACAACAAGAAAACATACTAATCAAACGAAAGCGATTACACTGCAGGCGAGAGGATACTTACATCCTAGCGCTGGAAATTTACTCTTCTCTTTAAATTGTAGGGTACCCTACACTTGTAGGGTATACAAAAATCTTTTCTTCCAAATCTTCTTTCTAAGATTCCTTGGTCTTGGTAGATGACAAGATCACTTGGATTCCTCCCTCTTGAATTTGCCCTAGGGTTAGAACCCTTGCCTAAGGTTTTCGAAAATTGGAAGAAGGAAGAAGAGAGGTTTCGGTTTTGGAAGATGAAGAGGAAGAAGAAAAGGAAAGAAGGAAGTTGCTCCAACTTCCACCTATTTATACTTTTCTCATGAAAAGACATGTCTCTTCACTCTTACCCACTTAACAAGCATGTTCCTTTCTCCTTCTTCATGAAATATTGCTTGGTTCATTGGTTATGATATGGTGAGTGCAACTAGGAGGTCCAAGGTTCAATCCTTGCTTCCTCCACTTTGCACTTTCTTTTTAGCACCATTCATTTCCAAGCCCAATAAACCAAGCCCATCATGAAATTCATAATATGAATAATATTTTATGAATTCGGAATATTTCATAATATCCCAAAAATATTATTTCATAATATTTTTTAATATTCCATATTCATAAATATAATATTTCATGCTAACATTTCATGATAATAATATTTCATGAATATAATGTTTCATGCATATAATATTTCATGCCTTCATAACATTTTATAGCATGTGATTACATGAAATTCATATCATTTCATTATAATCATTTTCATACATTGTCATGAATTTTACATTGACAAATTCGGGGTGTTACATATCATATATATATACATCATGTATCATACTAAGCATAGCATACATCATGGGGTAATCAACCTTCATAAACCTAATGTTCCATGCTTTGGCCGAATATCATATGCTAGGGAAAAATTAAGTTTTCCAATCAAACATTCCATTTAAACATCACTTGCATATACATATCATCATCCCAAACATAAGCATATCTTATAGGGTAGTTTATCCTTTACAAACCCTAACTTTAGGGTGTTGGCCGAATGGTGCGGTATAAGAAAATAAAACTTATAAGCACATAAGCTTAGTAAGATCCTTTCCTACTCACTACAATCATACGTCACATATAGTCAATGGAAAGGGCATAACATAGAGAGTGTAACATAAAACAAAAGCATATCATGAGAAGATATTCATAAAGCATTTGACATGAGGAGGCATATAGATGTACATGAAAACACATAATCATATAGAAGTGCTTAACATGTAATGAAAGTGCATAGAGCTCATGGCATAAGAAGTACTTGACATAAAATATAAGCACATAAAATACTTAACATAAAGAAGTTCTTGACATAAAACATAAGCATATAAAATACTTGACATGGAATAGATGCATAACATGAGAGATAAGTGCATAAAATGATTAGCATGAGTTAAATGCACATAACATAAGGATGCTTATTTGAAAATCATAAATATAAGTACTTAAACATAAATCTCAAGATCAAGGGGGGTCCCGGTTTGTACCACATACATCCATCATTTGCGCGCATCCCTAAGTAAATGCAAGTTAGCTAGTCTCGACCTATTAGGGTACTAGGCTACCTTCAGCCTAGGGACAGCTACGGTAGTCCAGAACCGAGGCTTTCTAAGGAGCCCATCCCTGTTGGACAACTACGGTAATCCCAGAACCGAGGCTTTCTAAGGAGCTCATCCCTTAGACCTTACTTGGGTCCGGTACAAGCCCATTCATAAAGTAAAATAGCTTCACATGCTTCTTTTTACATCATAAGAAATACTCTTGGCATTTCATCATTCATAGAACTTACATAACATAATTAAAGACATAAACATGATCTTAATACATGAAGCATGGTATAAAGCATACTTAGCATTTCATCATTCATAGTTAATGCATAACATCATTATGCCTTAAAGGCACAATCATAGACTTGATTGATAAGGTATGTCATGCACACATCATTATGCCTTAGAGGCATGAACATCATCTTAATTCATAAGACATGACATACATACATAATTATGCCTTAAAGACATAAACATCATCTTAGTTCATAAAGCATGCATGATCATGGTACATAAGGTAAGCATGCATAGGCAAGTTTTTACATACATGGTACATATCATATAGCTTACATGATCATGGTATCTATCATAAAGCATGCATGGGTAGGATCCATATGAACATGATACATACTACATTGGTTCATGACATTCAACATAATACATGCGTAGGTCTACATAACCATAATATATATATCATAATACATATGTTCAAGGCATTTAACATAATGCATGCATAATTCTACATAAACATGATGCATACTTCATAACACATGTGTTCATGGTATATGGTTTAAAACATCCATGAATACAACCTACTAAAACATGACACATAACATAAGCATACAAGGTCGTGATGCATAGCACATAAAGTTAGGGTTTAGGCACCATAAAATTCATACAACATACTTGAACATATATTTATATCATAATGAGCCATAAACAAGTACACTCGAAACCTTAGCCTCACCCAAACCTTAGACTTAGGTGCTTGGCCGAAAGTTTGTAAATGGAAGTCCCATTATTCAAGCAACATGTGAGGTACCATAACTAACGTAATGCCCATACCATAGATACAATGCCATAGGAAGCCATTAGAACACATGATTGGGGCTAACCCTAATTCCTAGCATGGAAAGGGGTCTTGGCCGAAATCCTAGAGGGGTCACAAGGTCATGAAAAATTCGTATAACTCACAATTAGCATCCATTGTATCATAGGGAATCATAATAAGCATGCTTGGAGGGTTAGATCTAATCCTAACCATGAAAAGGGGAGAGGGGCCGAAACTTCATAAGGGTATTTGGGTGCTACAAAAATTTCCCAACTCACAATTCATTCTTATTTTATCATGAGAAAGCATTAGGAAGTATAAGTGAGGTTTTAACATCATCCCAAGCCCTAAAATGGTGCTTGGCCGAAACTTCTAAGAAGCCCTAATTCCATAGTTTTCTCAACATAGATCCCAAACAAATCTTAATCAAGAAAGACAACATAAAAGCTATTATACCACAGGTGAGGGAATCTTACCTCTTGTTGTCTTGGTTATAAGAGAAAAAGTGAAGACTTTTTTGACCTTAGAACACCCCTTATCCTTGTAACCTTGTAGGAAACTTTGGATCTTCAAGAGGGAGTCCTCTTGTGAAGTTTTCCAAGGGGAAAACACCCTTGTGAGTCTCGGCAAGGAGGAGGAAGAAGAGGGGAGAGGAAGAATCTTGGGGGAAGAAAAGAGGAGAGAAATAACTTAAGTGTTGTTGGATCGAGAAGCCCGATAGAGGGGGGGGGGTGAATATCGGAAAACTTTCGGATTTGAGTAAGAGTAGGTACGCAGCGGAAATTAAATAAAAGACACAGAGACGCAATCGATTTACTTGGTTCAGAGCCTGTGTCGACTCCTACTCCAAAGCCCACGGTCGTTGACCGTTTACTTTGGGCAATTCTATATTTGGCGTAAATAAGTTACACAATATGATTTACAAAATTAAGTGCAATAAAATATTAATTAAAGAAATACGCTCTTCTTTTTACCGACGTCCGGAGTAGGTCGACTCTTTCGGGGCAGCAGGACGTCGTCAGCTCGAGGTGAAGCGTTTCCGGAGCAAGGCACGAGCGTAGAAGAACTTTGAGACGTTGGAAGAAGTGATGCCTTGAAGCCTTGGTCGAGGGTCCCTTATATAGGGCCTGGGGGCGCCCGGGATGTCGGGGGCGCCCCCCACATGGCGTTTGATCCGGTTGGAGCTCGGTCGCCGTCTGATCCGCTTATCCTCGGGATCCGCTTTGACCGGGGCGCCCGGAGCGTTCTGGGCGCCCGGATTGACCGGGTCAAATCTCATCTTCTGGCTTCGCAGGCTTTTGGTTCGAGGTATGCGCATGGGGGCGCCCGGGACGCTGGGGGCGCCCGGGAGCGGTGGGGGCGCCCCGAATATGAGCTGTCGAAGCCACTTTGCATTTGTTGTGTTTGGTGTTCACCTTGGGGGCGCCCGGGACACTCCGGGCGCCCTGGTCAGCAGTTGCCTCACTCCTTTGAGGCACTCTGAGCTGCAGACTCACGTTCCTTTGGTCCTGCATCCAGGGTTAGTCCAAAACACAATAACATAATAAATTATTAGATTTATACAGCCTTAGCTGTCTTGGTTCTGACTTTGGTCTCCAAAATGGAGCCCTAGGTCGAACCGACGCCTACTGTTCCCTCGACGGGGAACGCGTCCTCACCTACTCCTCTCGGGAGAATTTACCTGATGCCAACCGTTCCTTTGGTTGGACTTTTGCCTGACGGTCCTTTGTCAGGTCTTGTAAACTGGCAGTCCTTCGCAAGTTGCCTAGCAGTCCTTTGCTAGGGCTTCGGTCCCAGACTGTCCTTCTCCTGGAGCCTAGCAGTCCTTCGCTAGGACTTTCTTTCCTGGCATTCCTTTGCCAGTGCCTAGCAGTCCTTCACTAGGGCTTTTCCTGCACACTTGATTAACTTGTTAGAAAACAAGAAAGACTTAACTTTTGACCTATGTTGCCATTATCAAAATACAGGTTTGACTTAGGTGCATTCTGCACCAACAATCTCCCCCTTTTTGATTTATGGCAACCCTAGTTCAAAAAGTTAAGTTTAAGCACGACATGAAAAATAAGCTTTAACTTTTGTTCCCTCCCCCTGGAAGGAATCTCCCCCTATGTTTTTCAAAAATTCGTGGGGAAAAAAAAACTTGCACTTTTGAAAACTTAAGTTTTAGGTACTTTTAATAACTTAAGTTAACAGTATATAGGAATTTTTTTTTGAAACATGATTTTTGAGTACTTAAAAAGTTTGAGGCTTTTAAGTTTCAAGGTACTCAAAGGTTTTGAAATTGTTAACTTTAAAAAACTTGAGTACTTAGTTAACTTTGAAAGCTTAAGTAGATATTTTGAAAGACTTAAATACTTAGCAAAATTTTGAAAACTTAAGTAGAAGTTTTGAAAGCTTAAGTACTTATCAAAATTTGAAAGCTTAAGTAGATATTTTGAAAGACTTAAATACTTAGCAAAATTTTGAAAACTTAAGTAGAAGTTTTGAAAGCTTAAGTACTTATCAAAATTTTGAAAGCTTAAGTAGAAGTTTTGAAAGATTAAGTATTTTTCAAAAAATTAAACTTTTGAATACTTTTTGCATAAAGGATAGAGTTAAGAAAATTTTTGAAAAGAAAATTTTACTCTCTCCTTTCCTATCTCTCCCCCTTTGCCATATATCAAAACAAATAAATACAGCATAAATAAAGGAAATAAGTAAAATTTTTGCTGTACTGAATCAATTTATAATTAAATTTACACTAAATCAATCAATTCTCTCTGTAGGGGCCTGTCTAACCCAATTAGCTACTTACTAACTGTTATAAACAGTAGTTTTTGCTAGGGTTAGTCAAGTTAAGTGTTTTTGTTCAAGTTAGATTTTCTAAACTTGACACTTAACTTGATTGCTATGTAAGTTGTATTTAGTGCCCCAATTTCTGCAGATGCACTGACTTAAAGCATCTTGAATTGAGGCAAAGACCTAAGCATCTCAACCCTTTCTAGGTTATCAATCAAAAGTGTCCTAAGGTGCTTGTGAGATGCTGGCTTCTAAGTCTATAGGTGCATGCAGTTCTAGGGTTAAAGCCTAGCCTAAGTCCATTTTCGAAAAAGCCTTAGTTTTGAAGGGGGTAGTTTTAAAATTAATATAAAACTAAGTCGAAAAGATTTTAAAATTGATTTTTGAAATAAAGCTAAGTTGAAAATGAAAACTGATTTTCGAAATTTAAATAAAACAGTTTTTCAAAATTCTAATTTTAGAAAACTTATTTTTGAAATCAAGTAGAGTAAAAACAATTGAGTTAAACTATTCTACTGAACACAATCCTAACTGCCTTCTTAGTGAACTGAACTTAGATTCAGGTAAGGGTTTTGTGAATATATTAGCTAGGTTGGATTTAGAGTCAATATGCTTAAGTGCTATTTCACCCCTGGCTACATGGTCTCTTACAAAATGATGTTTGACTTCTATATGTTTAGTTCTGGAGTGTTGAATTGGGTTCTTAGTTAAATTAATTGAACTTATATTGTCAATAAATACTTGAGTTTGGGTGTAGTTGAGCTGGAAATCTTTAAGTGTGTGCATCATCCATAAAAGTTGTGCAACACATTCTCCTAATGCCACAAACTCAGCTTCAGTTGTGGATAGAGCTACACAGTGTTATTTTCTGCTGCACCAACTAACTAGACTCTGACCTAACAGTTGGCAGCTTCCACTTGTGCTCTTTCTATCTAACTTACAGCCTGCATAGTCAGAATCTGTGTATCCTGTTAAATCAAAAGTTGAAGTTCTAGGATACCAAATCCCTACATTTAGGGTGCCCTTTACATATCTTAAAATTCTTTTTAGGGCTGCTAAGTGCGTTTCCTTAGCACAAGTTTGGTATCTAGCACACATCCCTACAGCAAAAAGAATATCAGGTCTGCTGACTGTAAGGTACAGTAGGCTACCTATCATACTCCTATAAAGTTTAGGATCCACTGGTTTACCATCAGGGTCACTATCTATTTTTACATTAGTGGCCATAGGGGTACTTATGCTTTTAGAGTTATCCATTTTGAATTTCTTTATTAATTCTTTAGCATATTTGAATTGATGAACATAGTTACCATCCCTAGTTTGTTTGATTTGTAGTCCTAGGAAAAATGTAAGCTCACCAACTAAGCTCATTTCAAATTCATCTTCCATTATCTTGACAAATTCTTTTAGAAAGTTGGTGTTGGTGGATCCAAAGATTATGTCATCTACGTAAATTTGGGCAATAAATATATCTTTTCCTAGGGTTTTAATGAATAGGGTTGAGTCAATTTGGCCTTGTTTAAATTCTTTAGTAGTTAAGTAAGTTAATAGTCTTTCATACCAAGCCCTAGGTGCTTATTTTAATCCATATAGGGCTTTAGTTAGTTTGTAGACGTGGTTAGGTTTGTCTAAGTCCTCAAACCCGGGGGGTTGCCCTACATAAACTTCTTCTTTAATAAATCCATTTAAAAAGGCTGACTTTACATCTATTTGATATAACTTGAATCCTTTATGGGATGCAAAGGCCAATAACATTCTAATGGACTCAAGTCTAGCTACTGGGGCATATGTTTCATCATAGTCTAGTCCCTCTACTTGGCTGAATCCCTTAGCTACTAAGCGGGCTTTATTTCTGACTACTTCTCCTTGATCATTTAGCTTATTCCTAAAGACCCACTTAGTATCTATGATGGATTTATCTTCAGGTTTAGGTACTAATTCCCAAACTTGGTTTCTCTCGAATTGAGCTAGTTCTTCTTGCATCGCTATGATCCAATCAGGATCAGGTAGGGCTTCTTCTATAGTTTTGGGTTCAATTTTTGATATCATATCTATTTGACTAAGGTTCCTATAGGAAGACCTAGTCCTGACTCCTAGAGTTGGATCACCCACAATTTGATCGGTTGGGTGACTAAGTCTGGGTTTCTTGGTTCTCCTAGAGCTTGGTTCAGCCTCAGGTCCGGCTGGATGGTTTGTTTTGATTCTTTGGGCTGGTTGATTTCTTGGTTCAATATTTGTTTCGGTTGACTCATTAATTGGTTCAATGGTTAACTCGTTTAAGGGTTCAATTAAGGGTTCAATTAAGGGTTCATTATTTTCTTGGTCAGAGTGTGATGAAGTTAAATCTGTATTATTAGATGTTGAATTGATTTCTTCATCAAAAATTAAGTTTGTAGTTTCTTCAATTTTCTTAGTTTGTTTGTTATAAACTCTATAGGCTCTACATGTGGTTGAGTATCCTAGGAAGATACCAGGGTTTGACTTGGATTGAAATTTTCCTAAATAGTCTTTGGTGTTTAGGATATGGACTTTACATCCAAAGACCCTTAGGTAATGTAAATTTGGTAATCTATGGTAGTACAATTCATAGGGGGTTTTGTTGTGTCGCTTGTTAATTAACACCCTATTTTGGATATAACAGGCTGTACTAATAGCTTCTGCCCAAAATTGGTTTTCTAGATTAAATTCGTTGAGCATAGCCCTAGCGGCTTCTTGTAAGGTTCTATTCCTTCGCTCAACTATCCCATTTTGTTGGGGGGTTCTAGGACATGAAAATTCATGTAAGTACCCATTTATTTTACAGAATTCTTCGAATCGTTGATTCTCAAATTCTCCCCCGTGATCACTCCTAAGTCTTTTTATTTTAGTGTCGTTTTGATTTTCAATTAGTTTACAGAATTCATTGAATAGGTTTAGGGTTACATCTTTGGTTTTTAGGAACCTAACCCAGGTAAACCTAGAGTAATCATCAACTATTACTAAGCAGTATCGGTTCCCGCTTAGTGACTTGGCTCCATGTGAATCAAATAGGTCAAGGTGCAGGAGCTCAAGTGTGGTTTGAGTTAAATCAGGCTGAATTAGTTTGTGATTGGATTTGGTTTGCTTACCTTGATTGCATGATTCACATATTAGGTTTTTATTATTTTTGATGTTGGGGATACCTTTGATTAAGCCAAGTTGGGTAATTTTTGAGATAGTTCTCAAATTGGTATGTCCTAATCTCCTATGCTAGAGGTTTGATTGTTCTAATTGTGTTAACATACATTTGGGTATAATAGGAAGATTTATAGTGTATACATTATTTTTCCTAGTGCCCTTAAGTATGATTTCTGAGTCTTGTTCATTTTTAATTAGGCAGTTGGAACTGTTGAAAGTAACTCTATAACCAGTATCACATAACTGACTTATGCTAAGCAAGTTAAAATTAAAGTTTTCAACCAATAGAATTTTCTTAATAATGAAATCAGATTTAAGCTCAATGTTACCTGACCCAATTACCTTGAGTGTGACATTATTGTCAAATGCCACTGAGCCTAGGTTTTTGAGTTTGAGCTTGGTGAACTTCAATTTGTCTCCAGTCATGTGTCTGGAGCAACCGCTATCCAACATCCATTGGTCCAAATCTTTATGTTCCTACACATAAAGAATTTTCTTGATTTGGATCCAATTAGAATCAGGAATTGCTTAAATTGAGTTTCACTGCCTAGTCTGTCTCACCCAAATCTAGGGTTTTCAATCACGTTAACCTTATAGGTTTTGTGAGACAGGTTTTGATAGTTTTGAAAATTTTGAAAATTTTGATTAATTTTGAAGGATAATTAAATTTTGAAAACTTAATTAATTAATTTTGAAATTTTTGAAAAGATGTTTAAGTCTATACTTAGCTGAAATTTTGTGTTAGATTCGAATTTGACAAAAATTAATTTGAATTTGAATTTCAAAAATTGGCTTCCAGGTCTTAGCGAGGCACTAGGCCTTCTTTGGCCGTAGCCTTATGGGATCATCCACCCTTTCCTTGAAAAAGCCTTTTAATGAAGTTTCATTTTTAAAATTATTCTTTGAAAAATTTCTGGTCTAACAAGTTTGGGTTTTGGATCGGTAACTTCGGCTGGTTTCACTAGTCTAAAGAGACCAAGTAAACTTGATCTTATTAGAGTTGGTTTCCCCAACGTACTATCATCTCACCTCCACCCAATACTATGTTGTCAAATTTCAGCTAAGTTTGTTTAGTCCTTAAGCTAGCATAAGTCTAAGCATGGTAAATTGCAGAAATTAAATAGACAATCAAACAAGCAATTTCAATCAAGAACTACAAATTTATCTAATAATGAAAATAGTTTTCAGTTTGGCTCCCTTGGACTAAAGCCACGGTAATGGTTAGGCAAGATGTGAATCTTGTCCTTGGCGATCCAATACTGATTTGATCCAGTTGGTTTGTTCAGGCATAGTTCAGGTACCCATGCCTGAATTTTTCCTCTGGACTAATTCAGTACAGCTAAATACGATCTTTGTCGAGATTTGGTTCAGTAGCCAAGTCCAGATCGATTTAGAACGGACTTCTGTTTCCCAAGAATCATGTCAAGATTTTTGGAACCAGAAGTGAATCGTTCTAGGGCTGATCTAAGATCCTTAACCTGAGTTTTCAGGGAGGAGTTTTCCTTTTCAAGTTTTTCAACTTGAGTGGGAGTTCCTTCATGAACCTTCTCGGTTGAGGGTTTAGAGTCTGCTCCCTCTTTCAGGAGTTTTACTTCCTGTCGGAGGGATTCGACCCGGAGTTTGGCTTTTGCCAAATCACGAGAAAGAAAAGAAATCAATTCAGTTAACTGTAATCTGTTAAAACCAGCTACCTTTATTTCTCCGTCTTCTGTGAATGTCAGCTCGCCGTCCTCTTGTTTTGATTCTGACTCGGTCTCGACTGAGGCGGTCAGTGCTAGGAGATTGGACTGGGGTGCCTCTTCTTCTTATTCTGAGGAAGACTCGTCCCAGGTTGCTTGTAGCGCCTTCTTTCTTTTCGTCTTCTTGGACTCTTTCAGATTTGGACACTCTGTCTTGTAGTGGCCCTTCTTCTTGCACTCGTAGCAGGTTACATTAGGCTTGTTCGTGGGTTCGGCTGGTTCGTCTTTTCTTCGGTCGGTTTTTCGTTTGTTGGTTCGGTTCTTCAGCTCCTTGTAGTTGTAACGCCCCAAAATTTCCATTTTTAGTTCTTAAAGTCCTTAGGATTATTTAGAAATGGTTTAGAAATATTCTAGATATTTTTAGGAATTTTTAGAGTATTTTTATGGAATTTTCCGAGTCCGTTTGGTATTTTTGGAAAAAGAAAAAGAAAAATAATAAAAACGTTTAAGGGCAGCCGGTGGATTGAACCCGCGACCACCACGAAACAGCCCAAGCGCGCGACCAGCCAGGCTAGGGGTATCAAGCACAACAAGGGATGGAGAGAAGGGTATTTACGGTATAGTTAGGCTGATCCGACCCTTAAGTATAAATAGCTAATTAAAGAGAGAAGTTTTATTTCTCTCCTCTCCAAACCCTCACGCCGACCTCCTCTCCTCTCTTGGGGCGACGCCGACCAACACCAAGCTCTAGAGGGCCGGCCAAAACTCTTCTCCAAGAGATAATCCTATATTCGGGATCCCCGCGACGAGAGGAACGCGTAGGCGTGAAGAATTCTCCGAGATCTCAAGTTTCTCCCGAGCTCTAGACGTCAATCTTGGTTGTAAGTCCAAGATATCAATGTAAGTACTGCTCACCTGCAGTAAGAGGCGGTTTTTCCGCGAGAATTTCCTTTAAAAGTTTTTAAAAGAGATATTTCCTTTTTGTTTGAGTTTTTGCATGTGATATTAGTTCATTATATGCTTATATATGTTGATTAATACCCTATGTGAGTTTAGGGTCCAAGAAAAGCTATGAGAAAAGAAAAGAAAAGATAAGGATAAGAAAAGAAAAGGCCAAGGCCTTAAGAAATCCCCAAAAGTCAAGACTTAGGGATTTTAGCACACAAGGTGCTCCAGAAAATGCCAAGGCATTTACAGATAAGAAAGAAAAGAAAGAAAAGCTATTTTATTTTATAAGGCCAGTACCCGGCGTCCAAGGGCGTCGTTAAAGAAATCCAGGTGTCCAATTCCAAGGTCTTGGCCCTGGTAGACCAAGGTCTGCTCTATTAGGATTGGTGGCTCGCTACCCCAACCTTTTAGGGAACGCGCATCAGATGGTACTTACGTCTTCAGTGGATCCAAGTGATTATTATTTTCAAGTATATGCTTTAGCAAAGTTTTCTAAAGTTTCAGAAAGTTTTCAAAAGTTAAAGAATAGCTAAAGTTTCAAGTTGAGCCAAGAAAAGTAAATTGAGATTATCTATTGCTTGAGTATGCATGTTTTGAGTTATACATGTTCTTAGTTTTCTTTCAAGCATATTAGTATCTCATATGATTTTCATATTGTTCTAGAAGCATGTTTGCACATTCCGAGTTTTTGTGAGCTAGATAGTACTTACTAAGCTTTTTGTTACTAGTTGCATTTCCTCTTATTGCAGATAAAGGTAAAGGCAAGCAATTCTGAAGGAAGACGACGAGGCGGTGCTGAGTAGAGTGTGTGTGGTGGCTGATTATGGAGAGATCTTTGAGACGAGACAATTTAGTTATTTGAATTGCAATGTTTAAGTTTATTCAAATTTCAAGTTCTTGCTTATGGAGATTATAGAGTATTTGAGTTTTGGATAGTTTTACATGCTCAATTTCCTAGAGTAAGATTCCATGTCATTTCATTTAGCTTCTATATTCTTATGTTTGCATTGGATAAGTAGAAATGTGAGTAGTCGAGAATATTGATACTTTGTTGGAGAAATAGATGTTTGTGCCAAGATAGTACTAGTTTCTCTTTGAATCAAGTTTTTATTGCTTAAATATGTCTAGAAAAGTTGCATTCATATTCCATAATGCTTTAGCAATGTTATAGAATCTTGCATGATGAGTTTAAATGGTTAGAAGCAAAGTTTGGTACAAACTCTAGACTAAAGTTTTTGATAGTTTTTCATAACTTGCTAAATCTCGTAAAAGTTCAAATTTTAAGTTTATGGATTCATTTTGATTGGCTAAACTGTTTAGAAAATTTGTATAGAGTATAGAAATGGTGTCATGATCCTATTTGGCTCGAAAGTATAGGCTTGGTGGAGCTTTGAAGCAACTGCCGAAACCTGAAAAACCAGATTTCAGGCTATCAGTCGACTGATACAGTATCAGTCGACTGATACCCGACAGTTCAGTTGGGTGAGGCAGGTTTCAAAGTGTACCATTCGCGAGCTTTTGAGAAAGGAAGTGTGATATGTTATTATGCATGATTGCTTAAGTTAGAATATAATTGTTAGATGAATTTAAAAGTTTAAAAAAAAAGATTTCCGCACTTTTAGTCATGTGAAAGAGTTGAGAAGTAGAGGAAAGTAACGATCCGTCTAAGGCAGAAAGAAGGCGGGTCGCTACAGGTGGTATCAGAGCCGTTCCCATTTTCCAGCATCACACACACATCAGCATCAACCTTGCCGTCTTCAAGTAAGAAAGCTTTAAGTATCAGTTTTTTTTTCTATTGCTCCTTTATTTAATTGCAGTATAGAGAAATGCTTAAGTACTACTCACATGTGCATAGAACAAGGAAGCATGTTTAATCCCTTAGTATCACGGAATCATGTTTAATCTCTAGAATGGACATTAG
>JAGFNQ010001805.1:559608-655220 GCA_024364735.1 Boesenbergia rotunda | reverse complement strand
AGGAAAACCAGAGAATAAGCAAGCTAGGTATCCACCTTGTCCTAAGTGTGGGAGGAACCATCCAGGAACATGCCTTTTGGGTGTAACTGGATGCTATTCATGTGGACAAGAGGGGCACAGATCCAGAGACTGCCCAAACAAGTTCAAAGTACTTCCTCAGCAGTCCGTACAGTATGGAGGCCAGCCTCAGTTACATTACATGCCTACTATGCTGGAGGGACCTCAGATCAGTCAGGGAGGGTTGGAAACAGCACCAGTTCCAACCAATGCCAGAGTCTTTTCCCTCACGAAGGAAGAAGCTGCCAGCGCCTCCACGGTCGTAACAGGTCAAATAGTTATTTTTCAGCATTTAGCTACTACACTGTTTGACACTGGGGCGACCCATTCTTTCGTATCAGTACCTTTTGCTAGTAAGTTACAGGTGCCTGCAGAGAGTTGGGAGTCTAGATTCCTGACAACTCTCCCTTCAGGGGAAATCATGGAGTCCACCCAGAGGCTCCGGGCTGTGCCAATCAAGATTTCAGACCGAGAGCTATATGTCGATCTGATAGTCCTTGCGATGCAGGACTTCGACATCATACTGGGCATGGATTTCCTCAGTAAGTACAGCGCTTCAGTGGACTGCCGTAGAAGGAAGGTGATTTTCAGCCCAGAAGGAGAACCACCATTCGAGTTTCAAGGAGCCTCAAGGAGGAAGACTCAGAAATTTCTCTCAGCCTTGGCAGCCCACCAGATGCTAGAGCAAGGGTGTGCTGGTTTTCTTGCACACATAGTGGAATCAGAAGCAAAGGAAGAACTCAAGCAGGAGGATGTACGGGTAGTCTGCGAATATCCAGAAGTGTTCCCAGAAGAATTACCTGGACTACCTCCCAACAGAGAAGTGGAATTCGAGATCGAGCTAGTGCCCGGTACCGGTCCGGTCTCGAAGGCCCCATATCGTATGTCTCCAGCAGAGTTGAAGGAATTACAAGAGCAACTCCAGGAGCTACTAGACAAGGGCTTCATTCGCCCGAGTCATTCACCCTGGGGAGCTCCTGTACTTTTCGTCAAGAAGAAGGATGGGTCTATGCGTCTGTGCATAGACTACAGAGCTCTGAACAAGGTGACCATCAAGAACAAGTACCCCCTTCCTAGAATAGATGATTTATTTGATCAACTCAAAGGGGCTACAGTGTTCTCGAAGATAGATCTGCGTTCTGGGTATCATCAGCTAAAGGTTAAAGAAAGTGACATTCCCCGGACGGCCTTCAGGACAAGATACGGCCACTACGAATTTGTAGTAATGCCTTTTGGAGTAACCAATGCTCCAGCAGTCTTCATGGAGCTGATGAACCACATCTTCAGGGAGTATCTCGATAAATTCGTCATTGTATTTATTGATGATATTCTCATATACTCACAGACTCCAGAGGACCATGCTACGCACTTGAGGATAGTGCTGCAGATCCTTCAGCAGGAGAAGCTTTATGCAAAATTCTCAAAGTGTGAGTTTTGGCTAGATCAGGTGACTTGCCTAGGTCACATTGTATCCAAAGAAGGCATTCAAGTTGATCCAGCCAAGATAGAAGCAGTCAGCAACTGGTGTAGACCCAAGAATGCCAGTGAGATCAGAAGCTTCTTAGGCCTGGCAGGATATTACAGAAAGTTTGTGGAGGACTTTTCCAGGATAGCCTCTCCACTCACAGCCTTGACCAGAAAGAACAAGAAGTTTGAATGGTCAGATAAATGTGAGCACAGTTTTCTAGAGCTGAAGAAGAGATTGACCAGTGCTCCCATCCTGACTGTTCCAGAGAGTGACAAGGCCTTTGACATCTACAGTGATGCATCCAAGATGGGCCTTGGAGCTGTCCTCATGCAAGATAGTAAAGTAATAGCATATGCCTCCAGACAGCTCAAGGACTATGAGAAGAATTACCCTACCCACGACCTTGAGCTAGCAGCTGTGGTTTTTGCACTGAAGCTTTGGAGACACTACTTGTATGGAGTGCAGTGCAGGATCTTCACAGACCATCAGAGTTTGAAGTACTTTTTCACTCAGAAGGACCTGAATATGAGGCAGCGCAGGTGGCTAGAGTTGGTCAAAGATTATGACTGTGAAATCCTCTACCACCCAGGTAGAGCTAATAAAGTGGTAGATGCACTGAGCAGAAAATCCTGTGCAGTACTGATGTCCCTTTCATCACTGTCCCTACCACTTCAGGAAGAAATAAAGGATTTTGGAGTCGAGGTAATAATTGGGCAACTTTCTGCATTGACTCTAGAGTCAACCTTGCTTGTGGATATACAAAGAAAGCAAAGTCAAGACTCAGAAATCCAGAAGATCAAGCAGGGGATCCAAGAGGCAGAAAATTCAGAGTTTCGAGTATCAGATAGTGGCATCCTCTATTTTGGAGACCGCCTTTGCGTCCCCAATGATGAGGAACTAAGAAAGAATATTTTAGAAGAAGCCCACAGTACCCCGTACTCTATGCATCCTGGTTCTACTAAGATGTATCAAGATTTAAAGAAAGGATTCTGGTGGTCTGGACTCAAGCGAGACGTGGCCAGATATATCAGTACCTGCTTGACCTGCCAGAGAGTCAAAGCAGAGCACCAGAGACCAGGAGGAGTTCTACAGCCACTTCCTATTCCAGAGTGGAAATGGGAAGAAATATCCATGGACTTTATCACAGGTCTTCCAAGAACCACCCATGGACACGATGCAATTTGGGTGATAGTGGATAGATTGACCAAGTCTGCCCACTTCCTAGCCATCAAGTTATCACATTCGGTAGAGCAGTTAGCACAGCTGTACGTGAAAGAAGTAATCAGGCTTCACGGAGTTCCGAGGTCGATCGTGTCTGACAGAGATGGGCGATTCACCTCCCATTTTTGGAAGTGTGTTCAGGACGCCCTAGGCACCAGACTTCAGTTCAGCACAGCTTTCCATCCCCAGACAGATGGACAAACAGAGAGAGTAAATCAGATTTTAGAAGACATGCTCAGGGCTTGTGCATTGGACTTTAAAGGTAGTTGGTGCAAATTTCTGTGCTTAGCTGAGTTTGCCTACAACAATAGCTATCAGGCCACCATCAGGATGGCACCTTATGAAGCATTGTATGGCAGGAAATGCAGATCACCCATATGTTGGCAAGAAGCTGGTGAGAAGAAAGAGATGGAGTCAGGACTAGACGGCCAGACTGAGCTTATAGATGAGACCACTCAGGCTATCCAGACGATCCGCCAGAGGATTGAGACTGCCCAGAGTAGACAGAAAAGTTATGCTGACACACGCCGTAGACCTCTTGAATTCCAAGTTGGAGATTCAGTATTTCTCAAGGTCGCTCCTATGAAGGGAGTGATGAGGTTTGGCAAGAAGGGCAAGCTAAGTCCTCGCTACATAGGACCCTACAAGATTATAAAGAGAGTTGGGAAAGTAGCCTATGAGCTGGACCTACCAGAGGATATGTCAGCTATCCACAGTACCTTTCATGTCTCTATGCTAAAGAAGTGTATTCACGACCCTAGCCAAGTGATTCAGCCTCAGTCAGTACAGATCCAAGAAGATCTTAGTTATGAGAGCAGACCGACACAGATAGTGGACAAAGCAGTTAAAAGATTAAGAAACAAAGAAGTACCACTAGTGAAGGTCATCTGGCAGAATCAAAAGCATGAAGAGGCTACTTGGGAACGTGAGGACAGCATGAGAGAGAAATATCCAGAATTATTCTAAGTTCGAGGACGAACTTTTCATAAGGTATGGGCGATTGTAACGCCCCAAAATTTCCATTTTTAGTTCTTAAAGTCCTTAGGATTATTTAGAAATGGTTTAGAAATATTCTAGATATTTTTAGGAATTTTTAGAGTATTTTTATGGAATTTTCCGAGTCCGTTTGGTATTTTTGGAAAAAGAAAAAGAAAAATAAAAAGAAAAATAATAAAAACGTTTAAGGGCAGCCGGTGGATTGAACCCGCGACCACCACGAAACAGCCCAAGCGCGCGACCAGCCAGGCTAGGGGTATCAAGCACAACAAGGGACGGAGAGAAGGGTATTTATGGTATAGTTAGGTTGATCCGACCCTTAAGTATAAATAGCTAATTAAAGAGAGAAGTTTTATTTCTCTCCTCTCCAAACCCTCACGCCGACCTCCTCTCCTCTCTTGGGGCGACGCCGACCAACACCAAGCTCTAGAGGGCCGGCCAAAACTCTTCTCCAAGAGATAATCCTATATTCGGGATCCCCGCGACGAGAGGAACGCGTAGGCGTGAAGAATTCTCCGAGATCTCAAGTTTCTCCCGAGCTCTAGACGTCAATCTTGGTTGTAAGTCCAAGATATCAATGTAAGTACTGCTCACCTGCAGTAAGAGGCGGTTTTTCCGCGAGAATTTCCTTTAAAAGTTTTTAAAAGAGATATTTCCTTTTTGTTTGAGTTTTTGCATGTGATATTAGTTCATTATATGCTTATATATGTTGATTAATACCCTATGTGAGTTTAGGGTCCAAGAAAAGCTATGAGAAAAGAAAAGAAAAGATAAGGATAAGAAAAGAAAAGGCCAAGGCCTTAAGAAATCCCCAAAAGTCAAGACTTAGGGATTTTAGCACGCAAGGTGCTCCAGAAAATGCCAAGGCATTTACAGATAAGAAAGAAAAGAAAGAAAAGCTATTTTATTTTATAAGGCCAGTACCCGGCGTCCAAGGGCGTCGTTAAAGAAATCCAGGTGTCCAATTCCAAGGTCTTGGCCCTGGTAGACCAAGGTCTGCTCTATTAGGATTGGTGGCTCGCTACCCCAACCTTTTAGGGAACGCGCATCAGATGGTACTTACGTCTTCAGTGGATCCAAGTGATTATTATTTTCAAGTATATGCTTTAGCAAAGTTTTCTAAAGTTTCAGAAAGTTTTCAAAAGTTAAAGAATAGCTAAAGTTTCAAGTTGAGCCAAGAAAAGTAAATTGAGATTATCTATTGCTTGAGTATGCATGTTTTGAGTTATACATGTTCTTAGTTTTCTTTCAAGCATATTAGTATCTCATATGATTTTCATATTGTTCTAGAAGCATGTTTGCACATTCCGAGTTTTTGTGAGCTAGATAGTACTTACTAAGCTTTTTGCTTACTAGTTGCATTTCCTCTTATTGCAGATAAAGGTAAAGGCAAGCAATTCTGAAGGAAGACGACGAGGCGGTGCTGAGTAGAGTGTGTGTGGTGGCTGATTATGGAGAGATCTTTGAGACGAGACAATTTAGTTATTTGAATTGCAATGTTTAAGTTTATTCAAATTTCAAGTTCTTGCTTATGGAGATTATAGAGTATTTGAGTTTTGGATAGTTTTACATGCTCAATTTCCTAGAGTAAAGATTCCATGTCATTTCATTTAGCTTCTATATTCTTATGTTTGCATTGGATAAGTAGAAATGTGAGTAGTCGAGAATATTGATACTTTGTTGGAGAAATAGATGTTTGTGCCAAGATAGTACTAGTTTCTCTTTGAATCAAGTTTTTATTGCTTAAATATGTCTAGAAAAGTTGAATTCATATTCCATAATGCTTTAGCAATGTTATAGAATCTTGCATGATGAGTTTAAATGGTTAGAAGCAAAGTTTGGTACAAACTCTAGACTAAAGTTTTTGATAGTTTTTCATAACTTGCTAAATCTCGTAAAAGTTCAAATTTTAAGTTTATGGATTCATTTTGATTGGCTAAACTGTTTAGAAAATTTGTATAGAGTATAGAAATGGTGTCATGATCCTATTTGGCTCGAAAGTATAGGCTTGGTGGAGCTTTGAAGCAACTGCCGAAACCTGAAAAACCAGATTTCAGGCTATCAGTCGACTGATACAGTATCAGTCGACTGATACCCGACAGTTCAGTTGGGTGAGGCAGGTTTCAAAGTGTACCATTCGCGAGCTTTTGAGAAAGGAAGTGTGATATGTTATTATGCATGATTGCTTAAGTTAGAATATAATTGTTAGATGAATTTAAAAGTTTAAAAAAAAAAGATTTCCGCACTTTTAGTCATGTGAAAGAGTTGAGAATAGAGGAAAGTAACGATCCGTCTAAGGCAGATAGAAGGCGGGTCGCTACAGTAGTAGCTTCGAGCGAGCCTGACCAGTTTAGTTTGATCTCCTTCTTCATCTTCTGAGTCTGTGTCAGACTCGGGTTCAGGTTCAGTTTTCTTCTTCGTTGTCTTTAGATTTTTACCTGCAATGAAAGCGATACCTTTTTCGACCGAATTGGTGTTAGTCTGTTCGTGCAGTTCTAGTTCAGAAAATAATTCATCTAGTTTTATTTTAGAAAGATCTCTAGAAACCTTGTATGCATCTACCACAGATGCCCACAAGGTGTTTCTAGGAAAGGCGTTTAGAGTATACCTTATTAGGTCACGGTTTTCAACCCTGTGACCTATTGAGTGAAGACCGTTCATTACCTCCTGGATTCGTGCGTGGAGCTGGGCTGCTGTTTCGTTGTCGGCCATCTTGATAGTGTAGAGTTTATTCAGTAGCAGATCCCTTTTGCTGATCCTGGTGTCCAAAGTCCCTTCGTGCAGCTCGATCAGTTTTGTCCATAGCTCTTTTGCACTGTTGAAGGGGCCCACTCGGTTCAGCTCTTCCTTTGTCAGCCCGCATTGTAGGGTTTGTGTTGCTTTTGCGTCGGCTTCTATCTTGCGCTTTAGAGTGTTGTCCCACTCCGAGTAGCTTTGTGGAAGTCCTTCTGCATTTCGGGGAATCTCCAGACCGGACTAGATAATGATCCACATGTCCACCTGAGTTTTCAGGTGGACCTCCATGCGACTTTTCCAATAGGAAAAGTCTTCTCCACTGAAGAGTGGAGGTCTAGCGGTGCTGAATCCCTCTTGTATAGACATTTGTTCTGTAAAAGGAAATTTTACAAAAAAAGGTGTCCCAAGACTTGGTCTTGGATTAGCAGTGCGGGATAAAAATAATTAAGAAATAAAAATTAATTAAATTCGAAAAAGAATCCGAAAAAAATATTTCAAACTGGTGGTTGCACCAAATTTGAAAACCCCGCTCTGATACCACTTGTTGGATCGAGAAGCCCGATAGAGGAGGGGTGAATATCGGAAAACTTTCGTATTTGAGTAAGAGTAGGTACGCAGCGGAAATTAAATAAAAGACACAGAGACGCAATCGATTTACTTGGTTCGGAGCCTGTGTCGACTCCTACTCCAAGGCCCACAGTCGTTGACCGTTTACTTTGGGCAATTCTATATTTGGCGCAAATAAGTTACACAATATGATTTACAAAATTAAGTGCAATAAAATATTAATTAAAGAAATACGCTCTTCTTTTTACCGACGTCCGGAGTAGGTCGACTCTTTCGGGGCAGCAGGACGTCGTCAGCTCGAGGTGAAGCGTTTTCGGAGCAAGGCGCGAGCGTAGAAGAACTTTGAGACGTTGGAAGAAGTGATGCCTTGAAGCCTTGGTCGAGGGTCCCTTATATAGGGCCTGGGGGCGCCCAGGATGTCGGGGGCGCCCCCCACGTGGCGTTTGATCCGGTTGGAGCTCGGTCGCCGTCTGATCCCCTTATCCTCGGGATCCGCTTTGACCGGGGCGCCCGGAGCGCTCGGGGCGCTTGGATTGACCGGGTCAAATCTCATCTTCTGGCTTCGCAGGCTTTTGGTTCGAGGTATGCGCATGGGGGCGCCCGGGAGCGGCGGGGGCGCCCGGGAGCACGGGGGCGCCCCGAATATGAGCTGTCGAAACCACTTTGCATTTGTTGTGTTTGGTGTTCACCTTGGGGCCGCCCGGGACACTCTGGGCGCCCTGGTCAGCAGTTGCCTCACTCCTTTTAGGCACTCTGAGCTGCAAACTCATGTTCCTTCGGTCCTGCATCCAGGGTTAGTCCAAAACATAATAACATAATAAATTATTAGATTTATACAGCCTTAGCTGTCTTGGTTCTGACTTTGGTCTCCAAAATGGAGCCCTAGGTCGAACCGACGCCTACTGTTCCCTCGACGGGGAACGCGTCCTCACCTACTCCTCTCGGGAGAATTTACCTGATGCCAACCGTTCCTTTGGTTGGACTTTTGCCTGACGGTCCTTTGTTAGGTCTTGTAAACTGGCAGTCCTTGCCAGTTGCCTAGCAGTCCTTTGCTAGGGCTTCGGTCCCAGACTGTCCTTCGCCTGGAGCCTAGCAGTCCTTCGCTAGGACTTTCTTTCCTGGCATTCCTTTGCCAGTGCCTAGTAGTCCTTCGCTAGGGCTTTTCCTGCACACTTGATTAACTTGTTAGAAAACAAGAAAGACTTAACTTTTGACCTATGTTGTCATTATCAAAACACAGGTTTGACTTAGGTGCATTCTGCACCAACAAGTGCCTCTTCACTTCTCATCCCTTTCTTTTATACTAAGTGAAGGGGCATGGTGCCTCTTCACATGGTGCCTCTTCAACTCCTTTAGCCTCAACTAAAATCTTCTTTCTTTTCCAATAACACTCCCTTGCTAGGTGAATTTGTTAGTACATACATGATGAGGCTTTGCCTCTATTCTAGGTCCAAGGTTCAATCCTTGGTGCATGCACTTTCTTTTTATTCCATTTACTCTTATTTTTGGCAAGCCCCACATAAGAGCCCACCAAGAGTTATGCTAATATTCATAATTGGAACTCATTTCTATTTATGTTAAAATTCTACCCAAGGTCCACTAATAGCCATGGTACTAGAAGGGCCCATGTAAGGCCGATTAGTACTTAGCTTTTTAATCCATATAAGAAATCATGCTAAGGTTCATGCTAGTATTCATATGTTACTCAAAAATCCATATAGGCATGATTAATATTTTAAAGAAAAATATTGAGAGGATTTTACGAGCATTACAATCCCCCATACCTCGTGAAAGTTCGTCCTCGAACTTAGAATAGCTCCGGGTACTTGCGTCTCATCTCGTCCTTGCATTCCCAGGTGGCTTCCTCGAACCGTTGACTTTGCCATAGGACCTTGAATAAGGGTACCTCCTTGTTCCTTAGCTTTTTGACCTCCCGATCAAGGATCTGGATAGGTCGGCTTTCAAAACGTAGGTCCTCCTGAACTTGTACTGTCTGCGGCTCGATCACTTGGTCTACGTTTGAAATACACTTCTTGAGCATCGATACATGGAACACGTTATGAATAGCCGACATCTCTTGGGGCAGCTCCAGCTCATAAGCCACCTTGCCGACTCTTTTCAGGATCTGGTACAGTCCCACATAACACGGACTTAGTTTTCCTTTCTTCCCGAATCGCGTTACCCCTTTCATAGGAGCCACTCTAAGGAATACCAAATCTCCAACATCGAATTCCAGGGGCCTACGTCGGACATCTGCATAATTCTTCTGCCGGCTCAGAGCAGCTTCTATTCGCTGTCGGATGTTCTATATAGCTCGGGTGGTGTCGTCGATAAAATCTGTCTTGAGCCCCATTTCCTTCTTTTCGCCACCTTCGTACCCACAGATCAGAGACCTACATCCCCTTTCGTACAAAGCTTCATAATGTGTCATTCCGATAATAGCTTGGTAGCTATTATTGTAAGCGAATTCCGCTAAGCACATATATCGGCACCAACTCCCTTTGAAATCTAGGGCACAAGCTCGTAATATGTCCTCCAGTACTTGATTCAGTCGTCAGTTTGCCCGTCAATCTGAGGGTGAAAGGCGGTACTGAATCGTAGTTTAGTGCCATCAGACTTCTGGACGCATTCCCAAAAATGTGAGGTAAAGCGACTGTCCCTATCTGAGATGATGGTCTTGGGAACTCCGTGAAGTCTGATTATCTCCTTAGCATATAATTGAGCTAGTTGCTCAATCGAATAGGTCATCTTGATTGCTAGGAAATGGGCAGACTTCGTCAATCTGTCCACAATTACCCATATCGCATCATATCCGTCCGTAGTCTTGGGAAGTCCTGAAATGAAATCCATAGAGATATCTTCCCATTTCCATTCCGGAATTGGAAGTGGCTGCAGAACTCCTCCGGGTCGCTGGTGTTCCGCTTTCACTCGTTGGCAGGTCAGGCAAGTGTTGACATGCTGAGCCACGTCCCTCTTCATACCGAACCACCAGAATTTCTCCTTCAGGTCTTGATACATTTTGGTGGATCTCGGATGCATCGAATAAGGGGTTCAGTGAGGTTCTGCTAATATTTCCTTCTGCAGCTCCGGATCATTAGGGATACATAGACGATGCCTATGGTATAATACTCCACTGTTGGCGATATGAAAACCATCGCCCTTTCCTTCTACAATCTCCTGCTTGATTCTCTGAAGACTCGGATCACCATTTTATTTTTCTAATATGTCGTCGAACAGCGTCGGTGATATTGTCATGGTAGAAAGCCATCCGAAAATGATCTCGACCCCGTAATTCATAATTTCTCTTTCGAGTGGGCGGGGTAATACCGATAAGGACATTAAGGTGGCACTGGACTTCCGGTTGAGTGCATCGGCCACTTTGTTTGCCTTCCCTGGATAGTAGAAGATCTCGCAGTCGTAGTCCTTCACTAACTCAAGCCATCGGCGTTGTCTCATATTTAGGTCTTTCTGAGTGAAGAAGTATCGCAGACTCTGGTGGTCTGTATAAATCCTACATTGCGCTCCATATTTTGAGAGTGAAGACCACGGCGGCCAGTTCTAGATCGTGAGTGGGGTAGTTCTTTTCATGTTCTTTGAGTTGTCTAGAGGCGTAGGCAATGACTTTACCACACTGCATAAGTACATCTCCGAGTCCCAATTTGGAGGCGTCGCTGTACATGTCGAAGCTCTAGTTACTTTTCGGAAGAGTAAGAATCGGATCACTTGTAAGTCTTCTTTTTAGTTCCAGGAAACTCCTTTCACAGTTTTCCGTCCATTTGTACTTTTTATTCTTCTGGGTGAGAGCCATTAGAGGGGTTGCAATTCTCGAGAAGTCCTCCACAAATTTTTGATAATAGCCTGTTAGCCCGAGGAAGCTTCTGATTTCACTGGCGTTCTTCAGCCTGCTCTAGTTACTCACAGCTTCAATCTTTATTGGGTCTACCATAACTCCGTCTTTGGAAATAATATGACCCAAAAAGGCTACTTGGTCGAGCTAGAACTCGCATTTGGAGAACTTTGCGTACAGTTGCTTTTCCTGAAGAATCTATAATACTATCTTCAGGTGTTCGGCGTGCTCTTCATGGTTTCTCGAATAGATAAGGATATCGTCGATGAAGACGATTACAAATATGTCGAGGAAAGTCGAGAATACCCGATTCATAAGGTCCATAAACATAGCAGGAGCATTTGTCACACCGAAGGGCATAACGACGAATTCAAAATGTCCGTACCTTGTTCGGAAAGCCGTCTTCGGAATATCATCCTGTTTTACTCTGACTTGATGACAACCAGACCTCAGATCGATCTTACAGAAGACGGTGGCTCCTTTCAGCTGGTCAAACAAGTCATCTATCCTCGGGAGGGGATACCTGTTCTTGATCGTCACGTTGTTCAGCGCTCGGTAATCTATGCACATTTGCATAGATCCATCTTTCTTCTTCACAAACAGTACCGGAGCTCCCCATAGAGTAACTCCTGTAGCTGTTCCTGAAGCTCTTTTAATTCAACCGGCGTCATATGGTAAGGTACCTTGGAAATCGGGTTAGTACCAAGAACCAATTCGATCTCGAATTCCACTTCTCTATCAGGAGCTAATCCTGGTAATTCATCTAGGAATAATACCTCTAGGTAATTGCATACAATCCTGACAACTTCTAGCTTCTGGTCCTTTGTTTGACTTGCGTCGACCACATGTGCTAGAAATCCAGTGTATCCCTTGTCTAACATCTTCTGTGCTTTGAGAGTCGATAAGAATTTCTCGGTTCTTTTCCTTGGCTCTCCGATAAATTCAAACATAGAATCTGCCTCGGGTTGGAAGACCACCTTTCGCATACGGCACTCGAAAGAAGCACCATATTTGCTTAGAAAATCCATATCCAATATAACATCATAATCCTGCATGTCGAGTACTATCAGATCGCAGTAGAGTTCTCTTTCTGCGATTCTGACTGGCACAACACGCAGCATGTGAGTGGATGTCATTATTTCTCCCGAAGGCAGGGTCGTTAAGAATGTAACACCCATCCTTTACGTGAGTGATGAGTTACTTTTTTTTTATATTCTTTTGCAAGCCCATCTAAAGTAAGACCCATTACATGATGTGTTATTTCTTTTATCCTCATGGGCCCCATTAGGATAACTAACGAAGTGCTATTTAAGATCCATTAGGAATTTCCACCATTTAGAGCTCATATAAGGCCAATTAACACTTACAATAAAATTCCCACAACTCTAACTTTCATTCATGAATCATACTCAATATGGCTATTATTCATGCAATTATACTCAATATTAGGGATAATATTGAAGGGAATTTTAGTGGGGTGTTATAATCCTCCATACCTTCTGGGAAGTTCATCCTCCAACTTAAAATAGCTCCGAAAACTTTTGTTTCATATGGTCCTCGCGTTCAGATAAGTATCATTTTATTAATCATTTCATATGCTTAAATCCGTGTTTGACCTATATTTTACTTGCGTAATTGTGGATTTACCTTAGGTTCTAGGATTTCTACTCTTTTTGGACCAATTGCAAATTTTGATATATTTGAGTTGTTTTGTCACTAAATTTTTGATCTACATTTGTAGGCTTGGAAGGATCATGGACCTAGGTCATGTTGGGTCAAAGTTGAGTCAAAAGTGGACTGGATCAAGTGATCAAGCGTCGACTCATATGGACCGTCCGATGTAAGAACGGTTAGATCTAGACCATCTGAGAACTTCTGATCAATCCGAGCTGGGATTAAGGTTAATCAAGCACTTGGATCATGATCTGAAGATTTCAGCCCAATCGGAGATCATCTAGCTGTTGGATCACGATCAGAGAGATCTAGACCGTTCATTCAAAGATCAAGGTGATCTGAACCATCCGTTGCAAATCTGGCAGATCCGAGCTAAACCGAGGTAAATCCTAACCTCTGATCAAGATCCAGAAAATTTGAGTCAAATCGGACAAGGATCAACCGTTGGATGAAGTGGGATTAATCTGAGTCATCCAGTATTTAACTACTTAAACTGAAATCAGATTCCCGATATGTTGTCGCGTCTTCACCATTTCCAGCTCAGTTCTTGCGTTTCTTCATTTTCTCTTGCGATTTCTTCCATCTGAAGGCGTGGCCAACTCGATCATCACCTTGGACCAAGATCTGGATCATTGGAAGAGGCTTCAATGGCATTTCTAGCTTAGATTTGCATCAGAACAGGGGCTGAGTGAGGGTTTCATCAGTTTCTGATTTCTGATCAATTTGATTGTGATTTTGTGATGTTTTCTTCAATCGGAGCTATCTGGAGGGTCTCTGGAGCACTCTGATCATTACTCAATCTTCATCGCAGTTCTTCATCGACGGATCAAAGAGATCGGATTGGTTTTCCAGCTGCGTGCAAATCTATGAGCAGATCTGAAATTGGAGCTATTTTCCCATTGATTTGTGAGTTGAAGGGGTTCTTGGCTTGCTCTTGTGTGACGGCAAGGAGGTCTTGAGACATGGGAAGATCGAGGCTTAGTTTTCTTATTGTTTTTCTGTTTTAGCTATAGTTTCGAATTCTGTCAGCATTTCATTTCTGAATTTTTGTATCAGTAGCCTAGTTTCTGTCTGAATGGTTTCTACTATAATTAGAGTTCAATCAAGCAAGTAAGTAGTTAGGAAGCTTGTTTAGTGAACAATCGGTTTAAATTTCAGTTCATTTCTTGATTTCTTGTTGCGTATCAGTTGGTCCAGCTGCGTATCAATTTCTGTTCCTGCAACTTGACATTAGTTCTAGATTCTTCAGTTCATTTCACATTTAGTGTGTTAATTTAGATGATCTAAGTTTTGATTTACCTTAGCTTCATTTCTGAGTCTTTGTTCAGCTTAGTAATTCTGCGTTTCAGTCCAATTCTTGTTTCAATCCATGTGAATCAGTTTCTACCCTGCTGCATATCAATTTCTTTTTCGGCAATATTCCTGAATTGTGTATTAAGTCAGTTTTATGTTTTCTTGTCTGGATTTCCATTGTAGCTAGTTGCTTTCCAAAAAGGTTTTAGTTTCATTTCTGCATTAGTTTTCAACCGGTGCGTATCAGATTTCAGAATTTTGCAATTAAGTTCATTTCTGCAATTTCAGCTCACTACTTCTGAGTTTCGTGTCAATTAAACATGAGTTTTACTTAAGCTTTGCTGATCTTTAGGTTAGTGCATAAATTTCAGCTCATTTGCTTGATTTGTGTTCAATTTTTTTATGAATTTCTGCATTCAATCCTACTTACCTACTCATTCAATTTCTGCAATTGAGTTGTTCTTGAATTTCTGATTTTAGTTCTGAAGTTCTTCTCTCGTTCATGCATAGCAATTTTATTATCAGTTGTTTCCATCTTATCTGTGTATCAAGTCAAATGCAAATTCTAGTATGCGTTAATGCTTGAAATCAGTTGGAATTGTATTCGGTTGTTCTGAAATTTCTCTGCCATTATTTGCTTCCAAATTTTGTAGTTAGTTTGTGTTGAGTTTGCTTTAAGTTTGATTTCTGAATTTCGTAGTTAGCATTTGTTTCAAGTTAGTTTGCTTCCGAAATTTGTCATCTCTGCTTTTATGCATTTGTTTAGCATTTGGATTGCATTTCATATTAATTTTGTTCTCCAAGTTTGGCTACTTTAAATTGGTTGATAAATTTTCCATTAGTTAAGTGCATTAGTTGCATATATCTCATTAGTTCATTTAGTTAAGTCTCTTTACTTTTGTTTGTGCTTTTCATTTCTGATTGAGACCAAAATCCAAATCTTATCTAAAACCCAAAAACATTCGACGACACATAAACTCAAGCTTGAATCAAACAACCTCAACTAGCCCTAGGAAAAATACGACCTGTGGCCCCTTTACTATATTTTCATCTTTGATTGCAAAAAGGGTTTCCTGCTTATAAATATCTAAATTTGAGACCCACATTCGTGACAACTCTTTTGGGTCCATCAAATTTTTGGCGCCGTTGCCGGGGAGCATACTAGTTGAGTTGTTTGATTTTTGCTTGTGCACTCATTTCATATTTTTCTTAATCTATTTTTGCACTTACTGCTATATCTTGTGATCTGATTTTATTTGTTTCATCTTTCTATATACTTGTACTACGATTTGTTTTTGATTTTATGACCACGTCTACAGGTGGTGATCTTGAGGACTTTGACCCTGAGATTGAGAGGACTTTCAGAGCTAGGAGAAGCCAGCTCAGTGTTTCAGAGCGATTTAGCATTATTCATACTCAGTCTATTTCAGCCTATTCAGTTGATCAGATGGCAGACCACCAGAAGACCATGAAAGAACTCGCAGCACCAGATGCTATATTTCAGTATTCCAGCATTTCTTATCCAGAGATGGGTGGAGATTTTGAGCTTAGATCTAGACTCATCCATTTGCTGCCCAAGTTTCAAGGATTATCTGGAGAAGATCCAAACAGACACCTGCATGAGTTTCATGTTGTATGCTCCACTATGAAGCCTCAGGGTATTTCAGAAGAAGATATCAAGCTGAGAGCTTTTCCCTTTTCTTTGACTGGAGCAGCTAAGGACTGGTTTTACTATTTACCTACTAGGCACGTGTCTAGTTGGATTTCCATGAAGAAGGCATTTCTTGAAAAATATTTTCCATCCTCCAGAACTGCAATCATCAGAAAAAGTATTTGTGGCATTCAGCAAGTGGTGGGTGAGACACTCTATGACTACTAGGAGAGATTCAACAAACCTTGCTCTAGTTGCCCCCAGCATAAGATTAGTGAGCAGCTCCTCATCCAGTACTTTTATGAGGGACTATTACAGATGGATAGGATCATGATAGATGCTGCAGCTGGAGGGGCCTTAGTCAACAAAACACCATATCAGGCTAGGGAGCTCATTTCAAATATGGCAGAAAATTCTCAGCAGTTTGGAAGCAGAGCATTGTCTACTAGAGGAGTTAGTGAAGTTCAGGTGGTTTCTAATGATCAGAAGGAGATTAAGAATGCATTGGTAGAGCTCGCATCAACGGTTAAGCAAATGGGTCTCAATATTGCAAGTAAAAATTCAACTCTTTCGGTGCCTTCACAACCAAGTCAAGTGGTGATGAGTGTATATGGCATTTGTTCTAGTCAAGAACACAATTCAGATTCATGTCCCAACCTCCAACAAGATGAGTCACTAGTGGCATTGGTTAGGGGACAATTTCAAGCCAGAAACAACCCTTATTCGTCTACTTATAACCCCGGTTGGAGGGATCATCCAAATCTGAGGTACGGGAATTCTTTTTACCAACAAGTGTTAGTAATATGAGAGAAGTGTCCTAAGGCAATCGCCTTATGATTGTAATCATTTACTTTAATAAATGAATATTGACTATTTGAGTATACATGTTCGTGTATTTGATTGAGATCTTAAACTCATTTACTGAATGTCCGCAATACAATTCACAGCATGAGAGAATTCGTGATGAATTCACAACTAGTGATTATCTCTACATGTGCAATTGTGAAGTATTGAAATTGTCCCTAGTCGATGAATTGATAAATACGGGCACTATCAATTCTGTTGAGACTAGCATGGGTTATTCTCTAATCAGCTGATTCTCACTGGCTTGTGACATTGGGATGTCCGGAGATAAACATGAATGCTAGTTAAGGGAACTAGTTCATTGGAGTGACTAGCTGTAAGACTTCATATGGTAATCTACATATAGATATGTCAATGAAGTTCTTACTGCAGCTTAAGTGCGATGTTCCTTTGACTTGCGGTGTTCAAGTCATCTTGGTCATGAAGACTTATACTTTGACATCTTAAGCAAGCATCTCCAAGGAGGTGTGGACCCAGGATGGTTGGGTATAAGCCGAAGTGCCCGAAGATGTTTGAACAGCCTACAAAGGATTCACCACTCCTTGCGAGGAGATGTATACCCAAGGCCTATCGTCGGATTGTTACTCGAAACCTCTGGCCAGAGCATAACATGTTCCGAGTATGAATCTATAAGAAACATGAGAGTAATTAGAATCCGTTGGACGAGAAAGACATTGCTTGGGCTAGGTGTGACGTAGTCAGCCTAGTGGAGACTGACACACATAGACCGTGTCCTGAACCAAGTGGGTATAAGATGGTGAAGGGAATGGGGCACGACTCATTATAGCTGCTGAAGGGTTTCAGAATTATTTTTGAGGTCAACCGTTGATCTTTCGATTAATTGGGGATCATGATGTACTACTAGGTGCCACTCATGATCATTCTATAATTGGTTAATTATAGATGACCAACATAAATCGAAAGTCTATTTAGTCACACGCACTACGAGTAGTCCGAGAGATTTAAAACGAGTTGAAAATTGGATTTTCCGATCAAGAGAGATAAGTCGAATCTGAATTTTTCAGAGACGCATCGGAAGCATAAAATGGCTAAGTCTTTTGAAGACTTATTGAACGAATTAAATGAGTTTAATTCGTGAGATCATGGCTTGGTTTGGCCGGCCAAAGAGGGTCCCCACCCTCTTTGTTTGGCCGACCACAATAAGAGGGAGGAACCAAATTGTTTGGTTCAAATTTATAAAATAAACCGCGCGTGGTTTGTCTTATAAAATTATGGATAAAGAAATTTGTATAAAGAAATTTATATAAAGAAATTTATATAAAGAGATTTATTTATCATGGAAATTAAAATAAACCTTGGAATGGTTTATTTTATTTTATAAAATCAATAATGGATTGATTTACCATGATAAAGAAATTTATATATAGAAATTTCTTTCCATAATAAAAGGGGAGACATGGTTGTTTTTATTATAAATTAAGTTATAATAAAAACTTGGTATAACAGAATAATTCATAGAAAAATTTATAAGATAAATTTATTATGAAAAATTTATTCCGTTAAGAGGAGACTAGGCGATTAAGAGGCTACTATGTAAAGGTATCAAGGTAAGGCTTGGAAATTAATCCAAGAGATCAAGGATTCTTGCCTAGCCTCTCTCCCTCTCCTTCTCTCCCTCTCCCTCTTCTAGTGCCGTCGGCCCTAGAGCCCTCCCCCTTTGTCTTGAGCTTCCACCACCAAGAAGAAGCCGAAGAAGAAGAAGAAGCGGGCGCGACTCCTTCCTTCCTCCCGGAATCTTGATTCCGTTCTTCGTTTGGTGGTTAGTTTTTCATCTCTCTCTTGGTATTCTTATCGTGCCTTTGGAGAATCTAGTAGTTCTTGTCGGCACGAAACTCGTGGCTTTGCGAAGTCATCTCGAAGAAAACCCGGCGTGGACGCGAATAGAGGCGGAGCTTCCAAGGGACGCTACGGTTGGATCTCGTCCCTTTCTACGAGTTACGCGAGGTATTAAGTAAATTAGTTTACTTTCTGCTAAATTTTAAATGATGATCATGTCTCCACAACATCAGGTTACATGCTAGATACGTGGTTAAAATAATTTGAGAAATTATTTATGCTAAACTTTCCGCTGCACGTAATTAAATTTTAAAATTACAAACCCGTATCCATGTCAACATGTACCCGGTCCTAACAACAAGGCCCACAACAACAACCATTTCAGCAGTCTCAACAATGTTTCCAGCAGCCACAGCAACTTCAGCCCCAAAATCTGCAAATTCAGCCCCAAAATCAGCCTTTTCAGCCTACATTTCAGAATTTCCAACAACCGTTTCAAGGGAATCATCAAAGTTTCCAAGGGAATTTGAATTACCCACAGCAATATCAATCGTTACAGCAGCCATCCCAACAACCGCAGTAAAATTTCCAGCCTTGGAATCAAAGTTTTCAGCCTCAAAATCAAGGATTTCAGCCTACTCAATTTCAGCCCTCACCACAACAAGTTCCATTTCAAAATCAGAGTTTTCAAGGTTATAATTCTCCACAAATTTCCCCAACATTCCAGCCAAATATGTAGCCCTATCAACAGCAATTTCAGCCATCTTTTCAGCCCCAACAACCCCAATTCCAATAATCACAGCAGGGTAATATTTTTGCCACCATACAAAACCTCGAAAGGCAAATTGGGCAAATGGCTAGTGAAATAAATCAAAATAAAGCTCAAGGATCAGGCCAACTACCTTCTCAAGCTGTTCCCAATCCAAAGGGAAATGTTAGTGCTATTTATTTGAGGAGTGGGAAGGTTGCATCAACTCAAAATGATCCAAGAGCTGAATTTTCTGAAAACAGGGCAGCACCAACAATTTCAGCACCGATCAACCCTGAATTCATTTCAAAATCAGTGATTCCACCCCTAGCCCGTGCTCAACTCCCTCATCAAGCAATCCTATAATTTTGGTGGAAAATGAAGCACAGATCAGCCCCGAAACAGATTTTACAGCAACTACTTCAAGTGGGGCAGCAACTCACAAATCAGCTCCTTCATCTTCGGTTCAAGAGGAAGAAATTAGGGTGCCATTGCCCTTTCCACAGTGGAAATCTCGAGCCAAAAGACAAGTGGAGGAGGAGAAAACCCAAGAGTACAATGAGCTGGTAAAACTTTTTAGCAAAGTAGAAATTAATGTACCCTTGTTGACCATGATTAAACAGATTCCTAAATATGCGAAGTTCCTGAAAGATCTATGTGTTCACAAGAAGAAGCTTAAGGAAAATGAGTTGGTCAGCATGGGAAAAAATGTTTCATCACTCATCCATGCCATACCTCAGAAATGTGAAGACCCTGACATGTTTACTGTATCTTGTGAGATAGGGAGCACCACGCTACATGATGCCATGTTGGATTTAGGAGCTTCCATTAATGTCATGCCCAGGACGGTCTTCTAGATGCTTGGCATTAGCCCTCTACAGTCCACTGGAGTTGTGATTCAGCTAGCAGATAGAAGCCAGACCCGCCCAGCAGGAGTTATTGAAGATGTTTTGGTAAAAGTGAAAGAGTTGATTTTCCCTGCAGACTTCTATATTCTAGACATGGAAGGAGAGTATCTTGCACGTAGATCCCCACTTATCCTTGGAAGACCTTTTCTGAAGACTGCTAGAACAAAAATTGATGTATATGCTGGCACACTTTCGATGGAGGTGGGAGACACAATAGTCCAGTTTAGTATTTTCGATGCAATGAAGGACCCTAGGGGAGATCACTCTATTATGAGCATAGACACCCCAGAGGAGATTGTTGAGGCACAGTTCATTGCTGATGATGGTGCATTTGACATAGTGGGAGGAGTTTTGATTTCAGAGGAAGCTGAGGAAATAGATGGAAAAGCATGCGATAGCCTTGATTTAAAAACTGAAGCTTTATCGGATTTTTCTTATTTTTTATTTTGTGATGACACTGCTATTGATAGTCCTCATCTTTTTAATAAGGTTGTTGTAGGTATTACTAAGGAGGCATGCACAGGAGATGATTTTACAGGTGTAGGGGATTGCACAGAGCCCCACGGACCACCACCATTTCCAGAAAGTGTAGGGACTTACATGATGGGAGCAAGTACCTAAGGATCACCTATTCCAGTAGAATGTCCACCAGAATTTGAATATGAGATGGAGGTATTTCTTGTAGAACCAACAGATATTTTATAGCACGATCAGGTAAGTATTTCTTCTTTTCCTTTAGAAAATTTCAGGGAGATGTCTAGAATTGCACGTGAAGCATATATTGATACATCATTTGTGAAAATTAATTATGAAAATTCTTTAGAGGCACCCTGGCTTGATTTTATTCATTGATATGATATTCTTGAGACAGATTATGCCAAAATTGATTGTGAGAACTTTTTAGTAGAGCCTGAAAATGAAGTTGTTTATTGTGAAGAATCTCTTGATATTTCATATGCTGAAATTGAGTGTGAAAAACTTATAGAGGTACCAGAGATTGATTTTATTGACTGTGAGACATTTCTTGATACACCTTATGTAGAAACTACTTGTGAAAAATTCACTAAGGTACCAAAAATTGATTTTATTGGATGTGATGCATTTTTGGATACATTTTATGTAGAGATTGATGATATTACACTTTTACCTTACCCTACACGCATGAGAAAGGTTTTACATGGTTTTTCATGGTCCCAAAGATTTCTTGAGTGGGTACTCCATCTAGATAGTCTTCAACCTCCTGGAAGGTTTTCCAAAAAGAATAAAGAGGGAGGAGATGATCTTACTTTAATTCATAGCGCTCCACCTCTAAAATGGATGTTGAACATTAATCGTCCACGGCCACCTGAACATTTTGCTGTCAAGTTTAAGTGTGGGGGAGTAATGCAAAATAAAATTGAGCAAATGAAGGAAACTTTTTCAGCTACACCTACTCCTCCACTACCACAATAGAGATTATTTCTTGATAGACTCGGACCGCCAGAAATAAAGGGGAGTTTGTTCCTTCTTGCATTTTCTTTCATTGCATGTTTCATTTTTATGTTCTTTAGAAGTAGAATTTTCTTTTAAAAAGAGTTCTTGCTAATAAATGCGTGAGTAGAGTAGAAGAATAAATAGGAGACATTATAAATACCATTTTATGTCTTTTGGCACATTTTCTTCATGAGTAGGAATAAATGTATCACTTTAGGCTATCTTCATAGCATTTTAGAGTCTCTTGAAAATAAATTAAATTTGGTTGTTGAAACTTAGGGTTTGAGCTCATTGATGAAATCTTGGATGCTTGAGTACTACTTGGCCATGGATTCTTGATTGAGGACTTGAGATGAATTATTTGTACCTAGTGAGGATTAGCCTTATTTTTGTGACACATACATGTGATTATACTCTAGAACTTGCTTAGGTTCTTTCAAAACCATATTTCAATGATTGGATCATATCTATAGAGGCTAATCAATTTGTTTTCCTTTCCATATCAATTCTTGGCAATAATCATGTTATTTTATTTTCCTTTCAAAATCTTCTACTCTTAACCATACTTGTATAGGGACTTGTTTGTTTGGGGATGTTCTTTGATGTTATTTTGCCTGAGACGGACAAAGGATTATGTGTGGGGGAGTGGCTAATGTTTTGGAAGAATTTTGTATCAAAGATGTATTTCATTTAAAAAAAAAATTCTATTTGGATTGAAGCAAAAAGTGCCCATTTGATTGGAGCTTGGTATCAAGAATAAGTGGGAATTCAGTTGTGAATTGGAGGTGAAGTGGATCTAAAAAAATCTGCAATGGGAAGAATGGCACAAAAAAAAAACAGAAAAAGCTGTGCCATGAAGAAAAAAAATTTGAAATCAATGGAGTTTGTAGCACAAATGGTTTGGATTAGCTATGAATCAACGAATTAAGTTTATAGATGTATCAAAAGTGAGGAGTACATCAGCTGATGGTCAGAACTGAAAGAATGCAGCTGCTGGAATTTCAGATCAGACCTGAAAAAAAAAGAAGAAAAAAAAAGATTGGAAGAGGAAAAAGGCAGCTGTGGGAAAAGAAGAAGAGCTGGACATTAGAGGCAAAACACACTGAACTCGACTGAGAAACAAGCTGATATCAATCAGCTTGTTAGAGTTTCATTTGGTACAGAATTCTAAAGCTGAAAAACTGTGAAGAGCTAAGAAAACTGATTGAGGGCAGCAACAAATTAAATGCAGAGTCAAGAAGAGAATAGCAATTCATTGAAGCTCAGGGCAGTACGGATTGGAATTGGTTCTGATAAGGATTTGGGAAGCTGATCACACCATGAATGAATAAGGGGAAGCTGCAGAAAAATCAGGAAGTCAGTAGCTTTGAAAAAAAAATAGAAAAAAAAGAAAACAGTTTGAAAAATAGAAAAACAAAGAGATAAGTGGCACACTATTGAAGTTTCGACACCATGAAATTAGTGAAGATACTCTCATCCAAATTGAAGATCTGTTCACCATCATTCTAATTTCTTTAGAAAAAAAAAATCAGAAAAGGAAAAAGAGGAAGCAAGGTTGGCACGCAAGAGTGAAAGTTGGCACAAAGGAATTCATGAATTTTTTTCATCAAATTTTGGAAGGGCAATGCCAAAAGCTTTATTCCATCACATTTTTGATTTCATTATGAGGATTGACAAGAGGGCAAAGTTCATTGAAAATATCCTTGAGCATCCAAGTCTTTCACTTTATCAAATTTGCTATTTTCTAGGCCTTTACTTCAATTTTTACCATTTCCTATATCTTTCACTTGTTTTGATGAACTTTTGTAGATGTTGATTCTAATCATGAATAATGGTAGAGATTAGATAACAAGCAAGTCTATGGAAGTGCAAAAAGCATGTGTGTATGAATGAGCTCCATTTTCATCATGAACTTAGAACTTAGGAAGAGAGCCACCAAGAACTTCCCTTGAAAGGCTAGTGAGTGAAATCCATCTCAATGAATCATGAAGGTTGAAATTGCTAAGTTGTTGATTTAAGGATGAGATATTAATCCCTAGAGCTTAGATTTTTGAGAATTGACAATCCTAGGTAATTTCTTTTCAATTGCTTCTACATATGTTTGAGAAAAGCTAGGGGATACATATTTAGTACTTTTCGCGAGACGCTCAAGCTTAAGTGTGGAGGAGTTGATAAGTATCATTTTATTGATCATTTCATTTGCTTAAATCCATGTTTGACCCATATTTTACTTGCGTAATTGTGGATTTACCCTAGGTTCTAGGATTTCTACACTTTTTGGACCTAATTGCAAATTTTGATATATTTGAGTTGTTTTGTCACTAAATTTTTGATCTACTTTTGTAAGCTTGAAAAAATCATGGACCTAGGTCATGTTGGGTCAAAGTTGAGTCAAAAGTGGACTGGATCAAGTGATCAAGCGTCGACTCATATGGACCGTCCGATGCAAGAACGGTTAGATGTAGACCATCTGAGAACTTCTGATTAATCCGAGCTGGGATTAAGGTTAATCAAGCACTTGGATCAAGATCTGAAGATTTTAGACCAATCGGAGATCATCTAGCCGTTGGATCATGATCAAAGTGATCTAGACTATCCAATCAAAGATCAAGGTGATCTGAACCATCCGTTGCAAATCTAGCAGATCTGAGTTAAACCGAGGTAGATCCTGACCTCTGATCAAGATCCAAAAAATTTGAGTCAAATCGGACAAGGATCAACCGTTGGATGAAGTGGGATTAATCTGAACCGTCCACTATTTAACTACTTAAACTGAAATTAGATTCCTGATCTATTGTCGCGTCTTCTCCATTTCCAGCTCAGTTCTTGCGTTACTTCATTTTCTCTTGCGATTTCTTCCATCTGAAGGCGTGGCCAACTCGATCATCACCTTGGAGCAAGATTTGGATCATTGGAAGAGGCTTCAATGGAATTTCTAGCTTGGATTTGCATCAGAACAGGGGCTGAGTAAGGGTTTCATCAGTTTTTGATTTCTGATCAATTTGATTGCGATTTTGTGTTGTTTTCTTCAATCGGAGCTATCTGGAGGGTCCCTGGAGCACTCTGATCATCACTCAATCTTCATCGCAATTCTTCATCGCCGGATCAAAGAGATCGGATTGGTTTTACAGCTGCGTGCAAATCTGTGAGCAGATCTGAAATTGGAGCTATTTTCCCATTGATTTATGAGTTCAAGGGGTTCTTGGCTTGCTCTTGTGTGACGGTAAGGAGGTCTTGACACAAGGGAAGATTGAGACTTAGTTTTCTTATTGTTTTTCTATTTTAGCTATAGTTTCGAATTCTGTCAGCATTTCATTTCTGAATTTCTGTATCTGTAGCCTAGTTTCTGTCTGAATGGTTTCTACTATAATTAGAGTTCAATCAATCAAGTAAGTAGTTAGGAAGCTTGTTTACTGAACAATCAGTTTAAATTTCAGTTCATTTCTTGATTTCCTGTTGCGTATCAGTTGGTCCAGCTGCGTATAAATTTCTGTTCCTGCAACTTGACTTTAGTTTTGAATTCTTCAGTTCATTTCACATTTAGTGTGTTAATTTAGTTGATCTAAGTTTTGTTTTACCTTAGCTTCATTTCTGAGTCTTTGTTCAGCTTAGTAATTCTGCGTTTCAGTCCAATTCTTGTTTTAATCCTGTGAATCAGTTTCTACCCTGCTGCATATCAATTTCTTTTCCGACAGTATTCCTGAATTGTGTATCAAGTCAGTTTTATGTTTTCTTGTCTGGATTTCCATTGTAGCTGGTTGCTTTCCAAAAAGGTTTTAGTTTCATTTCTGCATTAGTTTTCAGCCGGTGCGTATCAGATTTCATAATTCTGCAATTAAGTTCATTTCTGCAATTTCAGCTCGCTACTTCTGAGTTTCGTGTCAATTAAACATGAGTTTTACTTAAGCTTTGCTGATCTTTAGGTTAGTGCATAAATTTCAGCTCATTTGCTTGATTTGTGTTCAATTTGTTTTATGAATTTCTGCATTCTATCCTACTTACCTGCTCATTCAATTTCTGCAAATGAGTTGTTCTTGAATTTCTGATTTTAGTTTTGAAGTTCTTCTCTCGTTCATGCATAGCAATTTTATTATCAGTTGTTTCCATCTTATCTGTGTATCAAGTCAAATGCAAATTCTAGTATGCGTTAATGCTTGAAATCAGATGGAATTGTATTCGGTTGTTCTGAAATTTATCTGCCATTATTTGCTTCTAAATTTTGTAGTTAGTTTGTGTTGAGTCTGCTTTAAGTTTAATTTCTGAATTTCGTAGTTAGCATTTGTTTCAAGTTAGTTTGCTTCCGAAATTTGCCATCTCTGCTTTTATACATTTGTTTAGCATTTGGATTGCATTTCATATCAATTTTGTTCTCCAAGTTTGGCTACTTTAAATTGGTTGATAAATTTTCCATTAGTTAAGTGCATTAGTTGCATATATCTCATTAGTTCATTTAGTTAAGTCTCTTTACTTTTGTTTGTGCTTATCATTTCTGATTGAGACCAAAATCCAAATCTTATCTGAAACCCAAAATCATTCGACGACACATAAACTCAAGCTCGAATCAAACAACCTCAACTAGCCCTAGGAAAAATACGACCTGTGGCCCCTTTACTACATTTTCATCTTTGATTGCAAAAAGGGTTTCCAGCTTATAAATATCTAAATTTGAAACCCACATTCAGGACAGCTCTTTTGGGTCCATCACGTTCCCAGGTAGCTTCTTCAGATTGTTGACTTTGCTACAAGACCTTGACTAAGGGTACATCATTGTTCCTCAGTCTCTTGACATCTCGATCCAGGATCTGTATGGGTTTGCTTTCATAACTCAGGTCCTCCTGGATTAGTACGGCCTACGGCTCCATCACTTTGTCTGCATTGGGAATACATTTCTTGAGCATCGATACGTGGAACATGTTGTGGATTGATGACATCTCCTGAGGTAGCTCGAGCTCGTAAGCCACCTTGCCAATTCTGTTCAGGATCTTGTACGGTCCCACATAGCGCGGACTTAGCTTTCCTTTCTTCCTGAATCTCATTACACCTTTCATAGGAACCACTCGGAGGAACACCAAATCCCCGACACCGAATTCCAAAGGCCTACGTCGCTGATCTGCATAATTCTTCTACCGGCTCTGGGCAGTCTCTATTCTTTGGTGAATATTCTGTATAGCTTGGGTGGTGTCGTCGATGAAATCCGTCTGGAGTCCCATCTCTTTCTTTTCTCCTCCTTCGTACCAACAGATCGGAGATCTACATCTCCTTCCATACAGAGCTTCATAAGGTGTCATTCTGATAGTAGCTTGGTAGCTATTATTATAGGCAAACTCCGCTAAGCATAAATATCGGCACTAGCTCCCTTTGAAATCCAGGACACAAGCTCGTAACATATCTTCCAGTACTTGGTTCATCCTTTCCATTTGCCCATCTGTCTGAGGATGAAAGGTGGTACTGAATCACAGCTTCGTGCCGAGAGCTTTATGAACGCATTCCCAAAACTGTGAGGTGAAACGAGCATCCCTATCTGAAATGATGGTCTTGTGAATACCATGTAGTCTGATAATTTCCTTAGCATATAGTTGAGCTAGTTGCTCGACTGAATAGGTCATCTTGATAGCTAAGAAATGTGCCAATTTCGTCAATCTGTAGACGATAACCCATATAGCGTCGTATCCGTTCGTGGTCCTGGGAAGTCCTGAGATGAAATCCATAGAGATGTCTTCCCATTTTCACTCCGAAATTTGGATCGGTTGCAGAACTCCTCCGGGTCTCTCGTGCTCTACTTTACCTTGCTGGCAGGTCAGGCAGGTACTGACATGCTGAGCTACGTCCCTCTTCATACCGAGCCACCAAAATCTCATTTTCAGATCTTGATACATCTTGGTTGATCCTGGGTGCATAGAATAAGGGGTTCCGTGAGCCTCCTCCAGTACCTTCTTGCGTAGCTCCGGATCATTAGGGATACATAGACGATCCCTAAGGTATACTACTCCGTTATCAGCGACATGAAAACCCTCGCCTTTTCCTTCTAGAATATCCTGCTTGATCTTTTGGAGGCTTGGATCATCATTCTGCTTGTCTAGTATGTCATCGAATAGTGCCGGTATGATTGCCATGGTCGAAAGTCGCCCGAAAATAATCTCGATTCCGTAGTTTACAATTTCCTTTTCCAGCGGTCGAGATAATGCTGATAAGGACATCAAGGCGGCACTGGACTTCCTGCTGAGTGCATCAACCACTTTGTTCGCCTTGCCTGGAGATAAAAGATCTCGCAGTCATAGTCCTTTACTAGTTCGAGCCATCTGTGTTGTCGAATGTTAAGGTCCTTCTGAGTGAAGAAATATCGCAAACTCTGGTGATCTGTATATATCTTGCACTGTGCTCCGTATAGATAGTGTCTGCATACCTTAAGAGCAAAGACCACGGCTGCTAACCCTAAATCATGAGTGGGATAGTTCTTTTCATGTTCTTTGAGTTGCCTAGAGGCATAGGCAATAACTTTACCACTCTGCATAAGTACAGCTCCGAGTCCCAGTTGTGGAGGCTTCGTTGTACATGTCGAAGCTCTTGTCATCTTCGGGAAGAGTAAGGATTGGAGCACTTGTAAGACTCCTTTCCAGCTCCAAGAAACTCCTCTCGCATTCTTCTGTCCATACGTACTTCTGGTTCTTCCTGGTGAGAACCGTCATAGGTGCTGCGATTCTGGAGAAGTCTTCAACGAATTTCTGGTAATAACCGCTAGTCCGAGAAAACTCCTGACTTCGCTAGCATTCTTCGGCCTGTTCCAGTTACTCACGGCCTCGATTTTCTTCAGGTCCACCATGACTCCGTCCTTGCAAATAATATGACCTAGAAAAGCCACTTGATCGAGCCAAAATTCGCATTTGGAGAACTTGGCATATAACTTTTTTTCCCGAAGGATCTGTAATACCATCTTCAGGTGTTCAGCGTGCTCTTCTCGATCTCTCGAATAGATGAGGATATCGTCGATGAAGACGATCACAAACTTGTCAAGAAATGCCGAGAATACCCGATTCATCAGGTCCATAAACATAGTGGGAGCATTAGTTACTCCGAAGGGCATGACGACGAATTCAAATTGTCCGTATCTAGTCCAGAAAGCCGTGATCGAAATATCGTCTGGTTTCACTTTAACTTGATGGTAACCGGATCTAAGATCGATATTCGAAAAGTCGGTAGCTCCCTTCAGTTGGTCGAATAGGTCGTCGATCCTTGGGAGGGGATACCTGTTCTTAAAATCACATTATTTAGAGCTCGATAATTTATGCACATGCGCATAGTTCCATCCTTCTTTTTCACGAACAGTACCGGAGCTCCCCATGGAGAGTGACTCAGGCGAATAAAACCCTTGTCGAGTAACTCCTGCAGCTGTCCTTGAAGCTCCTTCAATTCAGCTGGCGCCATACGGTAAGGTGCCTTGGAGATCGGATTAGTGCCAGTAATCAGTTCGATCTCAAATTCGATTTCTCTGTCCGGGGCAAATCCTGGTAGATCGTCTAGGAATACCTCCAGATAATTGCATTCCACTCTGACATCACTTAGTTTCTGATCCTTTGTTTGAGCGGTGATGACCACATATGCTAGAAAACCAGTGTATCCTTTCGCTAGCATCTTCTGCGCCTTTAGAGCCGATAAGAATTTCCCGGTTCTCTTCCTTGGCTCTCCGATGAATTCAAACATAGGTTCCGCCTCGGGCTGGAAGACCACTTTTCGCTTATGGCACTCGATAGAAGCACCGTATTTGCTCAGAAAATCCATACCCAGTATTGCATCATAATCTTGCATGTCGAGTATTATCAAGTCGCAATAGAGATCTCTTTCTGCGATTCTGATTGATGCTGCACGCAACACATGGGTGGATGCCATTATTTCTCCCGAAGGCAGGGTTGTTAGAAATTTACAGTCTAGAACTTGTAGAGGTATGTCTATCTTCTTAGAGTAAGGCATGGAAATAAACGAATGCGTTGCTCCAGTGTCAAATAATGCAGTAGCATGCTGATTGTAAATAAAGATCTGACCTGTAACAACCGTCGAAACATTCGCTGCGTCCTCCTTGGTAAGTGAGAAAACCCTGGTGTTCGTCGTAACTGGTGGGGCCTCCAATCTGCCTTGACTTATCTGAGGACCTTCTAGTGCAGCTTGCATATAATGCAGTTGGGCAGGGGCACCCTGGTGCTGGATTAGCTGCTGAGGTGGTGCCTTAGGCTTAATAGGACAATCGATGGCCTTGCGCCCTTCCAATCCACAGGTGTAGCATTTATTTGTACCTCTGCGACAATCTCCAAGATGCATATTTCCACATTTCACGCACGGGTTATACTTGGGCTTCTTGTTCGTTGGACCGCCTTTAGGATTGTTCCATTGCTTTTTGTCGTTGCGGTTCCCTTTCCAGCTGGTGCTCGTGTGCTGACCTCCTGAGTTGGCTTGGTTCTTGTTCTCTGTCGGCATCTCCTTCTGCTGATTAATACTGTTCAGATAGTGCTCGGTGATCAAGGCGCTACTGAACAGCTCCTCTGCGGTCTGCGGTCGGTTAACTCCGCCGTCCACGTTCAGAGCTATCTCGGGCCGCAACATTTTCAGCATCAGGTGGACCTTTTCTTTCTCCGTCATGACCAACTCAGGACATAGGCGAGCTAGCCTGTTGAATCTCTTGACAGCTTCACTGACTAGGAGATCGCCTTGACAGAATTCCATAAACTCGTTGTAGTGTTTGTTGGTGACCTGCATGTGGAAGAACTCCTCGTAAAATTCTGATTCGAAGTCCATCCATTCCATCTGGTTCACGGGTCTCTTGGCCTTGACCCTTTCCCACCACATTCTGGCATCACCAGAAAGGCAAAATGACGCACACTTCACCTTCTCATGCTCCGGCAAGTCCAGCAGCTCCACAGTACTCTCTACCGTCTTGAGCCAGGCCTGAGCATCCCACGGTTTGCAAGCACCCGTAAAAGTTTCCGGCTTCAGTCTCTTCCACTGGATTAAGTAAGCGTCCGGTCACATTCCAGTGGCAGGGCCTGTCGGGGGTGCTGGCGGAGTCGGAGGCACTAAAGGTATCACCGTCTGGTTCGCAAATGGAATAGTAGTCTTTGCCTGCTGATTCATCAAGGTGTTGATGGTCTGCTGCTGCTCGGTGAGCTGACGCTGGAGTTCTGTCACTAGGTGCGTTAGGTCAGGCTGAGGTACGATATCATTAATTCTAGTACTTCTCCCAGCCATGTTGTTTTCATATTACAACAATAAGCTAGTATAAGATCATTTATCATTTTCATGTATATACATGCATTTGTATCATTTTTTTCATTATAAGGTAAGGTAAGGTACTACCCTAAGTTTCCATTCCAAGGTAAAAATATGGTTCCATAATTTCATATTTGCATACTTAGTCATAACATTCCTTATCGTTCTAGAATAATATAGGGTATCACATCTACTTGTATGGTTAGTCTAGAAACATTCCTATCATAAGTAAACATAAAGCAAACATACTTAAATTATGTAAGGTAAGATCTTACTTGGAAGCGGCAGGATGTAGGCTTGATGTATGTGTAGTGAGATGGCAATTTGGCTCTAATACCAAGCTGTAACGCCCGCCCCTTACGTGAGCGACGCGTTACTTTTTTTTTATATATATTCTTTTGCAAGCCCATCTAAAGTAAGACAAATTACATGATGTGTTATTTCGTTTATCCTCATGGGGCCTATTAGGATAACTAACGAAGTGCTATTTAAGACCCATTAGGAATTTCCACCGAGCCCATATAAGGCCCATTAACACTTACACTAAAATTCTCACAACTCTAACTATCATTCATGAATCATACTCAATATGACTATTATTCATGCAATTATACTCAATATTAGGGATAATATTGAAGGGAATTTTAGTGGGGTGTTATAGCTCAATTGGTTACCAGGATTCATAAAGAACTAGTACTTAAGCCTGGGTCTAGGGTTCGAATCCTAGGGAAGGCAAAAATCCACTGTCCAGGGGGTGGGAAGACCTAGTAAGGTAATGACACAGTCGACGATCGACGGTCGATGGAAACTTGGTTCGTTGATAGTGGGTGCTCCAAACATATGACCGGTGATAGATCCTTATTCACTACATTTCAAAGAAAAAGTAGAGGTAATGTTTCCTTTGGTAAGAATGGTAGTCTTAAGGTTATAGGAATAGGAGACATTCAAATATCCGAATGTCTTAGAATTAAGAATGTCCTTCTAGTCAAGGGGATGACATTTAATCTCCTAAGTCTTAGTCAATTGTATGATGCGGGTTATACAATTGATTTTAAATCAAGTCAATGTCTAGTTAGACAACATGACACATTTGACACGGTACTAGTAGGCACAAGGATAGATAACATTTACCAAGTTTCATTTAAAAGTGCTACTAATGCCCTTGTTAAGTGTTTCATGTCGAGAGAAGATGAGTCTAACCTTTGGCACCGGAGACTAGCATATGTGAACATGAAGAATATCCGGAAGTTAGCTAACAAGGGATTAGTTCGTGGCTTACCAAGCATCAAGTATGAAAAGGACAAAATTTGTGATGCATGTCAAATGGGTAAGCAAACAAAATCTGCACATAAAGGTAAAAGCACTGTAAGTACTTCTACCGCATTGGATTTACTTCACATGGACTTGTTTGATTGTAGCACAATCATATCCTTGAATGACAGAAGATATTATTTTGTTATCATTGATGATTTTACTAGATATACATGGACCTATTTTCTAAAGTATAAGGATCAAACTTTAGATGTTTTTATTTCCTTTTGTAGAAGGGTTGAAAATGAGAAATCATCAACCATTAAAACAATAAGAAGTGATCATGGAGGCGAATTCCAAAATCAAAGATTTTTAGAGTTTTGTCAAGATAGAGGGTATAGACACGAGTTCTCTACTCCTAGAACACCACAATAAAATGGTGTTGTGGAAAGGAAGAACCGAGTCTTAAAGAGGCTGCACGAAGCATGCTTAATGAGTACTCCTTACCAGGGTACTTGTGGGCCGAAGCTGTAAACACAGCTTGCTACGTGCAATATAGAGTCCTCATTCATAGATTTCTAGGAAAGACTCCTCATGAACTTTGGTTTGGAAAACTACCTACGGTTAAACATATTAGGGTGTTTGGTTATAAGGTGTTTATTCTAAACACCAAGGATCACCTTGAAATGTTCACAGCAAAAGTTGATGAAGGGATACTGGTCGGGTATTCCCTCGTTAGCAAAGCTTACCGAGTCTACAACAAGAAATCTAGATTGGTTGAAGAGTCTTCTAATATTGTTTTTGAGGAAATTCCTAAAGTAAATGATCAATCAGAAGATGTTGAAGTAGCTCAATTCGAACTCAGGCAATTGGGTTTGGATGAAAGTCCAAATGTTGTAGATGGTGGTGATGAGTCTGATGACGGTGAACCTAGACAACCCATAGATCAGCCAGATCCTGAGGCTGAGCTTGTGTTTAGTGACACCATTCAAGAAGCACCACCTACACCAAGGACAACTAGGTTAGCCTCTAGTCATCCCCAAGACCAAATTGTTGGAGACATCCATCATGGGGTTAGGACTAGATCATTCTTTAGGAATGAGGCTAATGAAGTTGCCCTAATTTCTGAAATTTAACCTAGAAAAATTGATGAAGCATTAAATGATCCCGATTGGATCATTGCCATGCAAGATGAACTAGGTCAATTCGAAAGAGGTCAAGTATGGGACTTAGTCCCTAGACCGAATAAGACCACCATTATTGGAACCAAATGGGTCTTCAAAAATAAATTGAACCATAAGGAAGAAATCATAAGAAACAAGGCACGCTTAGTAGCCAAGGGCTACAGTCAAGTTGAAGGTCTTGATTATAATGAGACCTATGCTCCCGTGGCACGATCAGAATCCATCCGATTGATGCTTGCATTTGCAGCATATCGTGGTTTCAAATCTTATCAAATGGATGTCAAATCGGCCTTTCTAAATGGTTTAATAAGAGAAGAGGTCTATGTCGAACTACCACCGGGGTTTGAGAGTACCGAATTCCCAAACCACGTGGTCAAGCTCAAGAAGGCGCTCTACGACCTTAAACAAGCACCCCGAGTTTGGTATGAGTGGTTGTTGACATTTCTAATTGAAAAGGGGTTTGTGAGAGGACAAATAGACCATACACTATTTCTAAGGAGAGATGGTGTTAATATAGTTGTAGCCCAAGTATATGTCGATGACATAATTTGTGGCTCAAACAACAAGGGCTATTTGAATGAATTTATTGGACACATGGAGAGTGAATTAGAAATGAGTCTAGTGGGAGAGTTGACTTTCTTCCTTGGACTCGAAATCAAACAAACCCGAGATGGGATCCATGTGCACCAATCGAAGTACACTCAAGAGATGCTCTGAAAATTTAACATGAGTGATTCGAAGGAAGTTACCACTCCCATGGCTACAAACACAAAATTAGACAAGGATGAGGCTGGTAAACCTGTTGACCTAACTCAATATCGGAGCATGATTGGTAGTTTGCTATACCTCACAGCTAGTCGACCTGATATACTTTTTGCTGTGGGTATGTGCGCTAGGTATCAAGTTTGTGCCAAGGAATCTCATTTAATTGCTGTTAAAAGAATTTTGAGATACCTGAAGGGCACAATTGGAGTCGGTCTTTGGTACCCCATACCAAATCATTTGACCTAATTGGTTATATCGATTCCGACTATGCTGGATGCAAGTTGAATCGGAAAAGCACAAGTGGGGGTTGCCAATTTTTAGGATCATCTCTAGTTAGTTGGTCAAGTTGGAAGCAACATTGTGTTGCTCTCTCCACGACCGACACAGAATATATCACCATGGGAGAGAGTGTGTCACAATTGTTGTGGATGATTCATACTCTAGAGGACTATGGATTAACTTACAAGGGTGTATAAGTGTTGTGTGACAACATAAGCACAATAAACCTAACAAAGAATCCAGTCCATCATTCTAGGACCAAGCATATTGAAGTGTGTCACCACTTCATTAGAGATCATGTTGCTAGAGGAGATATTGTACTCTCACATGTAGAGTCCAAATTAAATCTAGCGGACATTTTCACTAAACCACTCCCCGAGAATGTATTTAGTTTCTTAAGAAGGGAATTGGGAATGTGTCGCGCTTCATAGAATTAACAAGCATTTAAAACCCTTCATGATCAATTCAAATTGTTAAGGGAACAATTGGGTAACTTGGGGACATCTCACACAAACTACAAGGTTTACCAAAACATTTTTGTTTACTAGAAATGGTGTGAGATGCTAGGATCAACTTAATTTCTCAAAATGTCAATGCATCCCTTGAGAAATTAGGTTGACGAGACAATAATCACTAAGTTGACCAAGTATGGGAAAAACCAATGCATAACATATGTGTACTTGGCTCCATGATTATACATGGACATTCCAATCAAGGAAACTTGATTGGAGACTTTTTCTTGATACAAACTTGGGTGAAAATTGATTGAATGTTTATGTTTGAGTTTGCCTTCACTTTGGTGCAGCAAATTGATTTGTTAGACCCATAAGGACCTTTGATCGTTCTTAAAGGATCAATTATAGTCAAGGGATCACTTCCAAGATCGATAATTTTCATCAGATCTTATCAGAAATCGATAGGGAGTCTGAAACTGAAATTTCAGATCGTATAAGAAATAATCCTGATACCTGATCGGTCACCGTATAGATCAGGAGCATGTCTGATCAGTCCAACAGACCGGTCCAGCCAAATTACAATACCCCTCTGCAATCTCTCTGTGTTGGCCTGGATCGGTCCCCAGACTGATCTGGCCCCCTATAGTGATCGGTCCACAGACCGATCAGGAGGCTCACAGAAAACCTCCCAAACATACTGTCCGCTTACTGATCGATCAGCCGATCGATCAGGATCCTGCCTGATCGGTCACCCGACCGATCAGGAACAGGCCAGTCTGATCAGGCTAGAGCAGATCGGTCTGGGCGCTCCCAGATCGAACGGTGATCCGTTCGATCACATTAAATTGCGGTTGGTGGACCGATCCACCAACCTATTAACTCCTCCTAAACCTTACATCTCCGAACCCTAGTGCCGAAACTCTCCTCTTGCGCGTGCAATCTACTTGCTGTGCGTGAGTTCTCCCTGTGATCCTTCCTCTTGCGCGTGAGTTCCTCTTCTCCCTGCTGTTGGTGTTCTCAGCAACTCCTCGCTGCAAACTCCAACTCTTTGCGCCGTTTTCTCTGAAGGTCAAATTCTCATGTGAGCTTCTCCTTCTTGCGCACGCCGTTTCATTCTCTGCGCAACTTGTCTGAAGGTTCTTCCCACACAATCATTCACATGGCACCTAAGTAAGTTTGTGTTTCGTTTTACCTTACTGATTACTCCATCAATCATGTATTTGGGCTAATCATAATTTGTCTCTTAATGTGTTTTCTTTTGTGGTGTGACCTTTTCCCTGCTGTGACCTTGCCATGATCCTTAACCCTACTGATTAAACTAATTTTCATTTGAACACCTTCTATTATAATTTATGTGATCCATGCCTTACACTACAAATTCATCCATGTGCCAATTCAAATCTGTGTCTTGATTATAACCTCATTTCACTTGATCCATTCAATTTGTTGCCATGTTCTATTCCATCCTTTAGAAAATCCACTAAGGACAAGGAACCCGCTGACGGGTCCTCCAAGGGCAAAGGCCCTTCATCATCTGCCCCTTCTCGAAGGCCTCATCCTTCGTCAAGTTCTCGGTTCCCTAACGCTGCTTGTGAGCAAGCATTCCAGTCCAGCACTTTCAAGTTGCTTTCTTGCCAGTCCATTGATGGACCCTTCCTGTCTGAGCATTGTCCCTCCATTATGGAGGTGATTACCTTCTACAACCTCGTTTTCTCCTTTCCCTTAAGTGGACAATCAACTATGATCTTGTGTCTGAATTCTACAATAACTTGCAACAAGGACCTCAAGGAGGTTTTGAATTCACGACCCAAGTAGCGAAGAGGAACCTTGATTTTTCCTATGACATCTTGGCAGACTATCTTGGCGCTCGTTGATTGCCGAACTTTTATTCTATCTACCCAGAGCTTCCAGACCCTTTATTGGCTCCATTTGTGGGCGTCACCCTCGACTCCATATATGGGCTCTTTTTCGGACACCCTTGACCAGCTGGTCTTGATGAGTTAGGGCTTGATCAGACCATCCAGCATGATCTTCATTTGAGAGAGCTCTGGCGAGAGGAGGTCCGGTCTGGATTTCAGACTTTCGACCGTAGACTACTAGCGGTTGAGTCTGACGTCTCTAGGGTCCGGTCCAAGAGGAAGACATGGCATGAGGAGTGGCGTAGTTGGGCAGCTGGTCATCCATACCAGCCTTCATCTACTAGAGCTGCGCCCTTCGACAGTACTGCCCCGGGGTCCCTCATTCCTGATGACACGACTGATGTCCCGATGGAGGACGATGACCCCCCCACCCCGCCGACGCTTGATTATGGATATGCTCTGCCTTTGCCTTTGACTTACATTTGACTATTTGGCTGTGTTGAGTGTCTGACTTTATGGCTGTATGCCTATGATTTGACTATTTCTTGATGCGGTGTTATGCATTTGACGTTATGATTTGCATGTATGACTTGTTATGTTATGCTTATCGCTGGTTCATATGATTGTTCGTATGATAGCTATCTTCATTTATGTCTTCCCATATTATGCTTATCGCTAGACATCTTCATGTATGCCTTGCTATATTATGCTATGCTATGCTTATTCTTACTCCATGTTCATATGATACATATGATTGTTTTGCCATGCTCTATATTTGTCATATGTTTTTCATATGCCTTTAAATTTTTCATACTCTGTTGATTTGGGATGACCCCTAGGTTTGAGGGGGAGTATGGTTTAAACTTAACAACCCATCTACACCCTTTTCGGTGTTTGACAAAGGGGGAGAGTGTGGTTGGTTATGTTTAGGATGATTACAAACTTAATTATTGTAGGGGGAGGATCCTGATTCCCCTATGAGTGTGAAATTTGCAACTATGGATTTCAAATCCCTAAACTTAAAATCGGGTTGTCAAACAACAAAAAGGGGAGATTGTTGATGCAGTCTGACCCTGATTGTTATTTTGGTGTTGACACCGATTTTAGTTTAGGTTGATGAGATGATTATGATTAAGTCCTGGTCATGGACTAGGAATACCTAGTGGGACTAGGTTTGATAAAAGCCTGGCTTGGAGGGTAGGTCCTAGCTTGGAGGGCTAGGTGGATGAAACCCTGGCTTGGAGGGCCTGGTCCTAGCTTGGAGGGCTAGGTGGATGAAATCCTAACTTGGAGGGTTAGGTGTGGAAAAGTCCTAGCTTGGAGGGCTAGGAGGATAAAATCCTAACTTGGAGGGTTAGGTGTGGAAAAGTCCTAGCTTGGAGGGCTAGGTGGATGAAATCCTATCTTGGAGGGTTAGATATGGAAAAGTCCTAGCTTGGAGGGCTAGGTGTGGAAATTCCTAACTCGGAGGGTTAGGTGATTGGAAATCCCGGTGAGTGAAGCCGGATCCTGGTGAGTGAAGCCAGGTTGACTGAAGTCCTGGTGAGTGAAGCTGGGCACGGAGTCTTGGTCTGAGGGACTGAGCACGAGTCAGGGGAGGCTGGGAGCCAGTTCTCTTGACTTAGAGTGGGTTTGGCCTAGCCTGGATCGGTCTGGTGACCGATCAGGGAAGTTGGCACGGAGTTCCCTCGTGGATCGGTCTGGTGACCTATCAGCGATGTCTGATCAGTCTGGTGACTGATCAGGGAACATACGGTGACTTTGGCAAACCTACTGATCGGTCTGGTGACCGATCAGGGAGCATACAGTGAGTTTGGAAAACATTCTTTGCGGCTCCTGATCGGTCTGGTGACCAATCAGGATTACTATTCAGATCGTTCTGGTGAACGATCAAATGTTGCGATTTCGTCACTATGACTGATCAGGATGGAGCCTGATCGGTCTGAGAATGTCTTGATCGGTCTGATGACCGATCAGGAGGTTTGGACTGCGAAGCTAGGAAATCACCCTGCAAAGGGGTGCATCGGTCTGGTGACCGATCCACGACTTGGGATCGGTCTGGTGATCGATCCCGGAGAAGTCACGATTTCTGATTACGCGTTGGGGACCGATCAGGATGGAGCCTGATCGGTCTGAACCCAGCCTGATCGGTCTGGTGGCCGATCATGACTCACTCTGATCGGTCCGGTGACCGATCAGTAGCTGGCAGCTTTAATTCAAAAACGCTGTCAGAGCTCTGATTTCGTTTATTTCTCTACTGATTTCTGCTCCTATCTACTGATTGTTGATACTCTGTTGATTTGCTGAGCTAATGAGCTGCTAAGTGTGCAGGTAACTCAGGTTTACTTCAAGGGAGTCAAACTGAGGCTTTTGCTATGTCAGTTTGGGCAGGTTTCCATCTCAGGTTGCAACGGATGCTGGCGCTGCTGGAGCTGCTGACTGGAGCTCGTCTGAGGGAAGCTCAGCGAGTCCAGGAGAGCTCAGTGGTGGGTGAGCAGTTGCAGGTGAGCAGCTGGGAGCTGCAGTGTGGTGGTTGTGACCTGGCAATCAGTGGGAGAGGCTTAAGGGCTTGGTAGTGATTAAGCCTCAGATACACGAGACTTGATTTTACTTCTTGCGACATCTCTTGTTCTGCTTGTGCGATTACTTTGATCCATCTCTTGAGCAACTCTACTGTGAATCTTGAGCAACCTTGTGATACTTGAGCACTTGGAAGAGAAACACGGAGCTTGGCAAGTCCATTAGCGAGAAGACAAGAAGAAGGGAGTTCTTGCGTGAGATATGTGCTGAGTGGAGCTCGGTGAGAAGTTTGCTTGTGTTCTTGAGGTTCTAAGTGCTCAATAAGGCTTCTTCTTGTGTTTCCTGTACTTAATACTTCATTCATCTTGAAACGCTGTGGAGAGGTTACTCCACCGAGAAGGAGGTTGCTTTCTATCCGGATTTTCTACGGCATGATCTGCCGACAACCAAGGGATCGCCCACCTTAAGGGCACGCCAAGGAGTAGGGGCAAGTTATCCCCGAACCTTGTAAATGATCCTTGTTAGCGTTTTCGATTTGCTTTCCATTTATACAGTTCCTCTCAGTTTTGCATTTCTTCTGCTGTGCTACTAATCCGTGAAGTGCAGAAATCTCCAAAGAGAAAGCGATTTGTGGTGTCTAGCTATATTCACCCCCCCCACTAGCTATCCAAGTTCCAACAGTATATACATGCATTTGTATCATTTTTTTCATTATAAGGTAAGGTAATGTACTACCCTAAGTTTCCATTCCCAGGTAAAAACATGGTTCCATAATTTCGTATTTGCATACTTAGTCATAACATTCCTTATCGTTCTAGAACAATATAGGGTATCACATCTACTTGTATGTTAGTCTAGAAACATTCCTATCATAAGTAAACATAAAGCAAACATACTTAAATTATGTAAGGTAAGATCTTACTTGGAAGCGGCAGGATGCAGACTTGATGTGTGTGTAGTGAGATGACAATTTGGCTCTGATACCAAGCTGTAACGCCCGCCCCTTACGTGAGTGACGCGTTACTTTTTTTTTTATATATATATTCTTTTGCAAGCCCATCTAAAGTAAGACCCATTACATGATGTGTTATTTCTTTTATCCTCATGGGGCCCATTAGGGTAACTAACGAAGTGTTATTTAAGACCGATTAGGAATTTCCACCATTTAGAGCCCATATAAGGCCCATTAACACTTACACTAAAATTTCCACAACTCTAACTATCATTCATGAATCATACTCAATATGACTATTATTCATGCAATTATACTCAATATTAGGGATAATAATGAATGAAATTTTAGTGGGGGTGTTATAGCTCAATTGGTTACCAGGATTCATAAAGAACTAGTACTTAAGCCTGGGTCTAGGGTTCGAATCCTAGGGAAGGCAAAAATGCACTGTCCAGGGGGTGGGAAGACCTAGTAAGGTAATGACACGGTCGACGGTCGACGGTTGACGACCCACAGAAAAATAAAGGGGTCGCCGAATGGGCCGCCAAATGGGCCGGGTCGTTACAAAGAACATGCAGTCTAGAACTTGTGGAGGCATATCTATCTTCTTAGTGTATGGCATAGAAATGAACGAGTGCGTTGCCCTAGTATCAAATAATGCAGTAGCATACTTACTGTAAATAAGTATCTGACCTGTGACAACAGTAGAAGCATTCGCGGCGTCCTCCTTGGTAATAGAGAAACCCCTGGCATTCGTCATAGTTGGTGGGGCCTCCAATCTCTCTTGGCTCATCGAGGTACCTTCTGATGGATCGTCTAGGCGTGCTAGAGGGGGGAGTGAATAGCACTTTTTCCGTTTGATCTCTACGAAGTTGTTAGTGCAGCGGAAATAATATGCAAATGAAAAAATTAACAATGCCAACAAAGGATCCACGCCGTACACCAGCTCCACTATGAAAAATTCTCCTTCAGGTGGAGAAACCATTACACTAACGATCTTCCTCTTTTCAGAATACAGTAGAATACAAGAGAAGAAGTGGAGAGCACTCTTCAGACAAGCAGCACTTCGACGCTGTACGGAACCGTACCACTTACGTGCAAAAAGATGCTCCTTTTATAGGTGAACAGGACAAACTCGTAGTCTGTCCAGCCCCGCACCAGTCGACTGCCCCAAGGGTAGTCGACTGGTCTGGCATTAACGTTGGCTAGCCAACGACTAGTTTTTGGGGTATACCAGTCAACTGCCCCAAGGGCAGTCGACTAGTCCGAGGCCGAAAATTTTCTGTGAGTTTTAGCAGTGACTGGCCCTGGGCCAGTCGACTGCCCTGCCTCTCAGCCTAGTTCCAGCCACTCCGGACCTTCTCCTTCACGTGTGCCTTCAGGTCTGCTCCCTTGGCTTGCCTCTTCAAGTCCTCTTCATCTGGCTATCGTCCCTCGGATGTGCACGCAAGCCTTCCCTTGGCTTGCCTCCATGCCACCCTTCAGGTGTGCCCTTGAAGTCCACTTCCCGGCTTGCCCTTGGAGCTCTCCTCCCTCGGCTCTCGTCCCTCGGATATGTCCACCATGTGTGATTCTTCAAGTCCTGCAAACTCAATCACACACATCAAATACAACATAACACTCTAACCTTAAACATATTCATACACACACATCAAAACCATGATCTTCCAATCATTTAAGGGTCGATTGCCTCAACAATCTCCCCCTTTTTGATGCGTGGCAATATGTTTAAGTTTAGAGATAAATAACAGCCAACAACAGCAATAACAAGAGATAACAATTGAAAAAGCATAAGATATAGTAAGCCTAAGAGGTAACCTCCCCCTTAATCTATGTCTTTTCCCCATTTTCAATTCTACTCATAATCCAAGTTAAGTTTACACTTAACACTAAACATCATCAAAAATGTAAGACATATTAAAACCTAAGAGATAACCTCCCCCTTAATCCATGTCTTCTCCATTTTTAATCATCCAAGTTCTAAGTGAGAAAGAAAATCTTAAACCATCCATTCCAAGTTAAAATTCTAACTTAAACCATCCATTCTCCCCCTTTGACACCATCAAACGGATTGCCTCAAACAACCCTACCCTATGGCATCAAATGAGAGAAAACTTGATTTCTAAAAATTCACACAGTAGCTGAAAATAGACGTGCTAGTCGACTGTCCATGGGGCAGTCGACTGATACGCTATCAAAGATAATTTTCCGCTTTTGTGCCGAAATTCAGAAACTCCCAGAAAATTCTAGAAAATTCAGAAAATTATAAAATTTTGCATACATGTTTGAAATGTTATACTCTATCAAAGAAAATTCTAAAAAATTCCGAAAATTATAAAATTTTGCATACATGTTTGAAATGATATACTCTATCGAAGAAAAATATTAGTCCATATAAACTTTCAAACATGCATGACTTTTGATAAAAATCCAAAATCTTTGAAAACCACTACATTTTGTACCAAACTTACAATCCAATTTTGTAATTATATAACTTTCAAAAGCATGGCAATTTATATAAAGCATAAAATGGTTTTCAAAGGTTTAAAATGTCCAACTATGATCTTTGGGCAAAGTGTCCATTGATTAAACACTTGCCTTCCCCATAGTTGGTCTAATTTTCATATTTTGATACTTCTAATGGTTTAACAATATACCACAAGCACAAGTGAGCCAAATGTATCACCCTAATGGATCAAGCACCCTTTTCAAGTTTAAATCTCAAAGTTCATCCTACACTTCCACAAAACACATTCCAAGGACTCTTCTTAAGGATGTAAACTCCGACTCGGGAAGAGGCTTGGTAAAGATGTCGGCTAGGTTCGACTTTGATTCAACATAGTGTAGTTCTATGTCTCCCCTTGCCACATGGTCTCTAATGAAGTGATGTTTCACTTCAATGTGTTTTGTCCTAGAGTGGTGACCGGATTTTTGGTTAAGTTGATTGTACTTACATTATCACACAAGACTTTGACCTTGGTGTAATGTAACTCATAATCCTCTAAGATGTGCATGAGCCAATGGAGTTGGGAAATACACCCACTCATTGCCACATATTCCTCCTCTGTTGTTGATAGGGCAACGCATGGTTGTTTCCTACTACTCAAACTAACTAAGGAAGACCCAAGGAATTGATACCCTTCACTAGTACTCTTCCTATCTAGCTTACAACCGGCATAGTCCGAGTCGGTATATCCAATTAGATCAACACTAGGGGTTCTAGGATACCAAAGTCCGACATTGAGGGTACCTTTGACATACCTTAAAATCCTCTTGAATACAACAAAATGGGACTCTTTGGCACAAGATTGGTACCTTGCACACATACCTACCGCAAAAAGTATGTCGGGTCTACCAGCGGTTAGGTATAGGAGGTTACCAATCATGCTACTATATTGTTTAGAGTCTACCATTTTCCCTTCAAGGTCACTATCCATTTTCACATTGGTTCCTATGGGTGTAGATGCTATCTTAGCATCTTCTAAACCAAATTTCTTTAACATTTCCTTAGCATATTTGGTTTGAAAGACATGTGTACCTTCATTAGTTTGCTTAACTTGAAGGTCTAAAAAAAAGGTTAACTCTCCTACAAGACTCATCTCAAATTCATCTTCCATACACTTGATGAATTCTTGTAAGAAGTTATTATTTGTTGACCCAAAAATGATATCGTCTACATAGACTTGGGCAATAAATATGTCCTTGTCCTTAGATTTTAGGAACAAAGTAGGGTCAATTGTTCCTCTCCTAAACCCCTTAGACACTAGAAATGAAGAAATCCTTTCATACCAAGCGCGGGGAGCTTGTTTCAATTCATATAAGGTTTTTCTTAATTTGTAAATATGTCTTGGATAGTTAGGGTCCTCAAACCCGGGGGGTTGTTCTACATAGACCTCTTCCTTAATGATCTCATTAAGGAATGCCGACTTCACATCCATTTGGTGAAGTGTGAAACCAATATGAGCGGCATAGGCTAATAGGATTCTAATAAATTCTAATCTAGCTACGGGGGCATAGGCCTCAACTTGGTTAAACCCTCTAGCTACCAATCTAGCCTTGTTCCTAGTAATTTTACCTTGGTCATCTAGTTTGTTCCTAAAGACCCATCTTGTGGTTACAATGGTGCAATCATTGGGCCTAGGAACCAATTCCCAAACTTCACTTCTCTCAAATTGATTTAGCTCTTCTTGCATGGCTAAAACCCAATCAACATCTCCTAATGCTTCATCAATGGATTTGGGTTCTAATTGAGAGATTAGAGCTATTTGACTAGTTTGATCCCTAAAGTAGGACCTAGTCCTTACTCCTTGAGTTATATCACCTACTATTTGGTCAATAGGGTGATCATGGTGATGTATCAAGGGCCTAGAGGTTGTGAGTTCATTTACCCCTTCTTCCTCATCCTCTAGAGTACTTCTTGCTCCCCCTTGATCATTGCCCTCCAAATGTAGGTCTTGGATTCATTGGGCAAGGGGTTGGACCTCTTCTATATCCTTATCAATTGAGGCTTTTCTAGGGTAGGTACTTGTAGTTTCATCAAACTTAACATTCGAGGACTCCTCAATCACCTTAGTCCTCTTATTGTAAACTCTATAACCCCTACTAGTTAATGAGTACTCTACTAGAATTCCTTTATCAGCTTTTGACTCAAACTTCCTTAGGTCATCTTTGGTATTTAAGATGTAGACTTTACATCCAAAGACCCTAAAGTAATGGACTTGTGGTACTCTCCCATTCCATAATTCAAAAGGTGTTTTCCCTAGAAACCTATGTACCAACACCCGGTTTTGAATATAACAGGCGGTGTTAACCGCTTCGGCCCAAAAGTAGCTAGGAAGAGAATATGCATTAAGCATAGTCCTAGCAGCTTCTTGTAGGGCTCGGTTTCTCCTCTCAACTACCCCATTTTATTGAGGAGTCATTGGGCATGAAAATTCATGATTGTATCCATTTTCAACACAAAATTGTGTGTAACTTGTATTTTGGAACTCCCCACCGTGGTCACTCCTAATTCGGTTTATTTTGATATGTTTTTCATTTTCTACCCTTTTACTAAATCCTATAAAAATCTCTAGGGTATCATCCTTATGTTTCAAAAAGTAAACCCATGTAAATCTAGAAAAATCATCTACTATGACTAGACAATATTTACTCCCTACAAGTGAGGGAGTACTATGACAATCAAATAAATCGATATGTAAAAGCTCTAATGGTAAAGAAATAGTGGTTAGGGTTTTACCTTTATGTGATGATTTTGATTGCTTACCCTCTTGACATGCATCACACAATTTGGTCTTCTCATACTTGATCATTGGTAGCCCCTTCACCAACTCTTCCTTGGCCACTCTCGCAATGCTTCTCATGTTGACATGTCTAAGCCTCCGGTGCCACAACCACCCTTCTTCTTCTTTAGACATGAGACACTTAGCAACATTGTTAGTAGCATAAGCAAGATCAAGATAATATAAATTTGCTTCTCTAAAACCTTCTAACACAACACTATTTGATTCATTATGTCTTATTATACATTTCCTAGCATGAAATTCGACTCTAAAACTGGCATCACATAATTGACTCACACTTAGTAAATTGAATTTCATATCTTTGATTAGGAGTACCTTATGTATAGAAATCGTGGGAGATACCTCAATGGTGCCCCTACCAATAATTCTCAATTTTCCACTATTTCCAAAGGAGATCGTCCCTTCTCTTAAGTAGCTAATAGTAGTGAACTTGCTCACATCCCCGGTCATGTATCTTGAGCATCCACTATCTACTATCCACATAGTTGAGGCCTCCTTCACCTTTACCTATACAACATGGAAAACATACTCTTTTGGTACCCAAATCTTTGATCCATAAACATCATGTAAAAACCTCTTAGGTACCCATGCCTTCTTTGTGTTTCCCTTAGCCCCTAGTCTCCTAGATGCACCAATCCTACCCGTGAGTGATACAAAGGCCACTTCCTTTGTCTTTGGCCTATATCCTAAACCGGCCTTGTTATATACGGCCCTTTGACTATTGATTATCATGTCTAGGTTACTAGATCCTACTTGGAATTTCCTAAGGGCCTTTGTGAGGTCATCTACCTTTTTCCTTAGTTCTCTATTTTCAGTTTCAAGATGTGAAGCATGTGAAGAGGTAGAACTAGCATGCAATTCTTCAAGTTTGGTAGATTCTACTCTAAGCATGGCAATTTCTTCTTTTAGATCCTTAATCATACTTCTAGCCTTAGCTAAGTCCATGTTAGTGTTAGAAATGATCTTTACTAAAGTAGAGGAGGATAAGCGGTATACCTCACTTACCGAAGCTTCTGACTCTGATGATGATGTAACGCCCGCCTTTTTCCCACACCTTATGGTGTGGCGAGGAAGGCGTCGTTACGCTTAATATACATGGACTTAGAGAACATCTTAATGCAGCGGAATAAAATTTTTTTTCTACACATACTTTTAATCATGCAGCTAACTCGTGAAACATTTATACATGTCTAAACTTGTCATTCATGAATCTAGTGTCATTGAACATAGCATATTATCAACATGCATGACATCATGATATAATCATTCCATAGCCTATTCATAGTCATCATAAGTAGCATGTAACTTATCCGTAAACATCATAAGTCTTAAGTCATTCATTAGGCATACCCATCATAAACATAGCATAAAATCTAAGAAAGCATTTCAAAACCCAAGACATGCGATACGTGTAAATATAATAATTCTTTGCCATGTCACTGCCACACACATGCTCTTGCCTCTCCTGCTGCTTTCCTTAGTAACCTCGTGCTTGATCTGCGGTACGAGAAAAATAAGACTATAAGCGCACAGGCTTAGTAAGACCCTTTCCTACTCACTAAAACCACACGTCACTTAAACATAAACATATCAAGTATCTGACATAACATAAATATAAAACATAAGCATAGTCATGGCATAAATCATAAGCATATGACAACTAACATAGCATGATTCTTAACGTAACCATAAATCTACAACATACTTAGCATGACATAACTCTTAACATACATGAACGTAAAACATACTTATCATAACATAATTCTTAGCATACATGAACATAAGACATACTTATACATGGCATAATTCTTAGCATATATGAACATAAGACATACTTATACATGGCATAATTCTTAGCATACATGAACATAAGACATACTTATACATGGCATAAGTTATAAGCATAAGCATAAGCATAAGCATAAAACATACTTACCCTGGCGCGATGCATATCATGGATGTATGCATGAGTCAAATGCATTTACTACATAAGGATGCTTAATTTAAAATCATACTTTTAAATGCTTAGCATAAACATAACATCATTGGGGTCCCCGGCTTGTACCACATACATACATCATAAGCGCGCATCCCTAGTAAATACGAGGCAGCGAGCCCCGACCTACTAGGGTAAGGACAGCATAGTCGGTAGTCCCAGAACCGGGGCGTTCCTAAGGTGTCCATCCCTGTTGCACAGCTTCGGTAGTGCCAGAACCGTGGACAGCTTCGGTAGTCCAGAACCGGGGCGTTCTTAAGGTGCCCATCCCTTGGACCCTTACTTCGGTCCGGTACAAGCCCATTTATAAAATAAAATATGCATGCTTCATCATTCATACTTGTCATTCATACTTATCATTCATACTTATTTCATATCATCGTTATGCCTTCATCATTCATACTTATCATTCATATTTAAGGCATAACCATCATCTTCATTCATACTTATCATTCTTTATTCATAAAATAGGACATACATGCATAATCATGTTTCTAGTCATAACCTTATCCTGGTTCATAAAGCTTGCATGATCATGATACATAAAAAACCTGCACTTCATACATGATACATTTCATCTAGCATACATAATCCTAGTATTCATCATAAAACATGGATGGTAAGCTACATATAAACATAACACATACGACTAGGGTTCATGGCATTCATCCTGAAACATGCATATACCTTCATAAACCATAAATCTATTATAAGCATTTATCAACTTGCATGCATCATTCTATCTATCATAACATACATCCTACATCAATTACATATATTCATGGAATATGATCTAAATTTTTATGAGTAAAGCTTCACATAAAATCTAACATACAAACTCATGTTATACGACACATAAATTAAGATTTTTGTAACATAAAGATCCTTGCCTCATGCTTAACTACTTACTAGCATCATGGTAACTTAGAACATGCATTTTTGAGACCTTAACCCAAACCAAACCCTAGGTTTGGGTCTTGGCCGAAACTTGAAGAGGGTGTAAATCCATAGAAAATTTTGCCTAGGTCATGATTAACATCCTATACCTTGCATATCATGCCATAAAAACCATTTGAACCCTTGATTGGACTTAACCCTAAGTCCTAGGCTTAAACTAGGAGTTGGCCGAAACCCTAGAAGGGTAACAAGCCCATGGAAAAATTCATATAAATCACCCTACTACCCATAAGATGTCATAAAAAACATACTAATCATGCTTGGAGAAGTTGGAGTTTACCCTAGCCCCTTTTCCTTGATGTGGCCGAAAACCCTAGGGGGGTTTAGGGTGCTACAAAACTTTCAAAAATCATACTTTTATGTTTAACCTATCATGAATAAACATTTGAAACAAGAAGGAGGTCTTTAACATGATTTTTAGCCCAAAACATGGCTTGGCCGAAATCTTCACAAGTCCTAACTATGGATTTTTCAACATATCATGCCAATAAGAACTTAGATCATGACAAATATCTTAAAAACTATCATACCACAAGTGAGGGGGTCTTACTTTGGGTTATCTTTGGTTTTTAGACCATAAAAGAGAAGGAAATTGGAAATCCCTTTGACACTTGAACCCTCCTTGTCCTTGTAATCTTGGAAGAGAACCTAGATCTTCCAAAATTGAGCCCTTGGTGGAACTTTTCCTAAGGGGGAGAGCACCTTGAGGTTTCGGCTAGAGCAAGGAGGAAGAAGAAATGAAGAGGAGAAGGGAAATTGTAACTCCCTTACCATCTTTATACCACATTAAAAGGGGCAAGTGAAGAGTCATGGTGTCTCTTCCCTTGATGACTCTTCATTTTTCCTAAGCCTTAACTAAGATCCACTTCATTCCCTCATAGTACTCCCTTGCTAGGTGAATTGGTTAGTGCATGCTTGGTTGCACAAGAGGTCCAAGGTTAAATCCTTGGTGCATGCACTAATTTCCTATTTTATTTTTATTTTATTTCCTATTATTTCAAAATTTCCTTAAAAATTCCCCCATAATTATGTTAATATTTCTCATTAAAATCCATTTATTTTTATATTAAATTCTACCTAAAATTCACCAATAATCATGGTACTAGAAAGCCCATGTAAGACCCCTTAGTACTTAATTTCTCAATTTAAATGAGAAAATCATAGATTTCTAGGCTAAGGTTCGTACTGATATTTCTAGATCCTTCGGAAAATTATCTAGACATGCTTAATATTTTAAAGAAAATATTAAAAAAATTTTCCGGGTCGTTACAGATGAAGTGGAGGAGCTCTCATCTTCACTACTTGAGCTTCATTAATCATCTGATGAGTCTGAGTGATCTTGTGCCATAAGAGCAAAGTGGGAAATTTGCTCTTCTTCCTCCTCTGAGGATGATGGATCATCCCAGGTTACCTTGAGATTGGTGGCACCCTTCTCCTTTCCCTTTGTCCTCTTCTTGTCACCTTTCTTCTTCTCCTCCTTCTTGTCATCTCTTCTCTTCAATTGAGGACACTCGTTCTTCATGTGTCCCTCTTGGTGGCAGTTGTAGCATATAATGTCCTTGGCCTTACTCTTGCCTTTGGACCCTTTCCTAGCATATGATTTGTTAGAAAAATTTCTGAAAGCTTTATGGATTTTTCTTACCATGAATGCCTCCTGGTCGCTATCTATGGAGGCGCTGGATTCCTCTGAATCTGATGAGGAGGAGTAGACCACCTTCTTCTTCTCCTTCCTTTTCTTCTTCTCCTTTTCTGCAACAAAGGCAATACCCTTCTCTTTGGCCGAGACATTAGCTTGCTCATGTAGTTCAAATTCACAGAATAAGTCGTCTAGTTTAACAATTGACAAATCCCTTGATACCTTGAAAGCATCGACCATGGATGCCCACAAGGTGGTTCTTGGGAAGGCTTGTAGAACATACTTATCGATGTCCCGGTTCTCGATCTTTTCTCCAATCACATGGAGCTCATTGATTATTTCCTTCACCCTTCCATATAGCTGGCTGACAGTCTCGTTGCTCTTCATGGATAGGGATTGTAGTTGGGCCACAAGCAAGTCCTTCTTGGCTCTTCTAGACTCGTTTGACCCCTCGTTCAATTCCACCAACTTGTCCCAGAGTTCCTTGGCGCTCTTGAACGACCCCACCTTATTCAGTTGCTCCTTTGAGTGCCCGCACTGCAGTGTGGTGGTGGCCTTGGCATTGGATTGCGCCCTCTTCATTTTTCCTTCTACCAGGATCTCATCGGTGTCGGTTCTCCTCTTTCATCGACGGGTGCCTCGAAGCCATCTGCAACACTAATCCAGTTCTCAATATCGTTCATAAGGTAGTATTACATCCTACCTTTCCAGTAAGCAAAGTCATTCCCGTCGAAGAAGGGTGGTCGTGCGGTGGAGTATCCCTCTTGAAACGCTATTATATTTGCTCCGGTTGACGGTTAGTTCTTCTGAAACGCACCGGCTCTGATACCAACTGATGGATCGTCTAGGCGTGCTAGAGGGGGGGGGTGAATAGCACTTTTTCCGTTTGATCTCTACGAAGTTGTTAGTGCAGCGGAAATAATATGCAAATGAAAAGATTAACAATGCTAACAACCAACCGTTTACGTGGTATCTACCCAGATGGGTGACTAATCCAAGGATCCACGCCGTACACCAGTTCCACTATGAAAAATTCTCCTTCTTGTGGAGAAACCTTTACACTGGCGATCTTCCTCTTTTTAGAATACAGTAGAATACAAGAGAGAAGTGGAAAGCACTCTTCAGATGAGCAGCACTTTGACGCTATACGGAACCATACCACTTACGTGCAAAAAGATGCTAACACAGGGGGGTGAATAGCGATTACTAAAAATTTTTCTGTAAATAGAAAACGCAGATAAAAAACAACAATACTAACACAGTTTGTTTTTACATGGTTTGGAGTCTTTAACGGCTCCTACTCCAAGGCTCACATCCTTGACCGCTTTCGTTGGGCAATTCTATAACTTAAATAATAATTACAAATATAGAGCTTGAGTATAGAATTAAACAGGGAAATTAAAATATACCGATGACACTAAAAGGTTGCGGAGCATTTCGGGCAGCGTGTCACCGATCTTGATCGATGGCGGCGCAGGAAACTCAAGCACAGAAGAGGTTCGAAGAGCGTTGGAGTGCTTGAGTCGCAAGAAAGTGTTGGTGCAGGCAGCTCCTAAGTCGAACCTGGGTTTTGATATTGGCAAAGGGTTCAAAAGTTAAGTATTATTTGTGTTCTAATGTCTCCATCAAGTGTGCAGAATGAAGTCCTGGCGAAGGGCTACTGGGCACCTAGCGAAGGATTGCTAGGCATCAAATCCTAAAGACCTGGCGAAGGGCTGCTGGGCACCATGCGAAGGGCTGCGAGGAGTCTAAGACCTGGCGAAGGACTGCTAGGCACCTGGCGAAGGGCTGCTGGGAATCTAAGACCTGGCGAAGGACTGCTAGGCACCTAGCGAAGGACTGCTTGGTACCGAAGACCTGGCAAAGGGCTGCTAGGCACCAGGCGAAGGACTGCTGGGCAAAAGTCCATCCTGAGGAGCCGGTTGGCAAAAGGTAAACTCTCCTGAGAGGAGTAGGTGAGGATGCGTTCCCCGTCGAGGTAACAGTAGGCGTCGGTTCAACCTAGGGTTCCATTTGGGAGACCCAAAGACAGAACCAAGATAGCTAAGGTTGTATAAACCTAATATTCTTGCTTTATTATGTTTGGTACTAACCCTGGATGCAGGACCGAAGGAACGAGTTTCTGCAGCTCAGAACACCCCAAAGGAGAGGGGCAGCAACTGGGCTAGGCACCCAGGAGGTCCCGGGCACCCAAGGTCAAAGCCAAACGAGCAGTTGAGCAAGATGTGCTTCGGAAGTTCACTGGGCCAGGCCCCTCAAGCTCCCGGGTGCCCTCATGGTCCTGGCGCCCTGGATGCCTCAGGCACCCTGGGTCCAAGCCAACCAAGCGATCGAATTCAAGTCAATCGAGAAGCCTGTTGAACAAGTCAAGCAGGGCGCCCCCTGTGTCCCAGGCGCCCCCGTCAAACTCCGAGCCCGATCCTGGAGGGATAAGGGCTGACTGAGTTCCGGATAGGGGTTTGTGGATCAAGAGGCACGTGGAGGGCACCCCCAACGTCCAGGCCCCCCCCAGGTGCACTATAAATGGGGTTCGACCCCCAAGGCTTCAGAACACACTTTTCCAACGTCACAACCGTCCTCCTGAGGGTGCAACTCCAGACCAGTTAGTGGCCTATCAGAAACATGTGACCGATTCTGAACTTGTGAGTTGCATCATGCTAGCCTCTATGGCACCTGAGCTGCAAAAGCAGCATGAGCATATGGATGCTTATACCATCATCTTCCATCTTCATGAGTTATTTGAAGAGCAGGCGAGATCCGAAAGGTTCGAAGTCTCCAGACTCCTCTTCACCTCTAGGATGCAGGAAGGCACTTCTGCCTCACAGTTTGTGTTAATGATGTTGGGGTACATTGAGCGACTGAGCACACTCGGTTTTGCAATGGATCATGAACTAAGTATTGACTTAATTCTGCATTGTTTGACCAAAAGTTATTCACAATTTGTGATGAACTATCGGATGAACAAGTTGGAGACTACCATTCCTGAGTTGCTCAGCCTGCTGAAGACTGTAGAGCCTTCTGTAAAGCAGAATCAAAAGACGGTACTGTTAGTTGGTTCCTCGAAGAAAGGTTCTAAGAGGAAGGCCAAAGAACAGAATAAAGGAAAGAAGAAAAAGGCCAAAAAGACTGAAAAGACACCAAAAGGCATTGCCATCATTGTGGCAAGGTGTAACGCCCCAAAATTTTCCCATATGAAATATTATGAATTCATGAAATATTATTATGAAATATTTTCCCATATGAAATATTATGAAATTCATGAAATATTATTATGGGATATTATGAAATATTATGAATTCATGAATATGAAATATTATGAAATTCATGAAATATTATTATGAAATATTATGAACTCATGAATATGAAATATTATGAAATTCATGAAATATTATTATTAAATATTATGAATTCATGAAATATTATTATGAAATATTTTCCCATATGAAATATTATGAAATTCATGATGGGCTTGGCTTAATGGGTTTGGATGTGGAATAGTGCAAAAAGGAAATATAGAAAGGAGGAAGCAAGGATTGAACCTTGAACCTCCTAGTTGCACTAACAATGTCTTAACCATTGTACCAAGCCATGTTTCTTGTTGAGAGAATAAGAAACATGCTTGTTAAAGCTAGGGAAGTGAAGAGACATGTCTCTTCAAGAGAAGAGTATAAATAAGAGATGGAGAAGGAAGTTACACTTCTTCTTCTTCTTCCCCACTTCCATTTTTCGAAAACCAAGAGCCCTCTTCCTCTCTTTGCAAGTTCGAAATTTCACCCTAGGGTTCTAACCCTAGGGAATTGGAAGGAGAAGGGAACCCTTTAAGGTTCTTGCCCTCTACTAGGGCCAAGATTGCTAGAGAAGGCTAACAAGGGAAACACTCATCTTCTTCTTCTTCAAGGGTACCCTAAGGAGTAAGAGAAGGGAAATTCAAGTGAAAGGATGTAAATATCCCCTCGCCTGCAGTGTAATTGTTATGCATGATTCTTGTTGTTTTCTTGTACAAAAGAATTAGGGTTTTCCCTTTGTAAGTTTCGGCCACCTCCTTTAGGAGAGGCCTTGGTTACTCTTTAATACATGAGAAGATCCCTTGAGACTTAGGGTATATAGGTATGTTGATTTTCTTTATGATGTTGTGAACAAAAACTAGGGTTCTACCCTTATGTGACTTTCGGCCAAAGCATGAAGCAAAGAGGGTTTTAAGGTTGTATGATTCCTATGATATATCCATGCTTAGTAGTGTAGACAAAATGCTTGTATAAATGTTGGTGTGAAGATTTGATTTCAAGAAACCTAGTTTCCCTTACCCTTGAGTTTCGGCCAACCCTAGAGGGATTAGAGATTAGGGTTGCATAATTATCTTATGATGAAATCTATGTTTAATAAGTGGCATGATAGGTATGTGAGATGTTTGTGTAAATGCTTGTATGAATGTTGATTCAAAAAACCCTAATTTCCCCTACCCTACACCATTCGGCCAACTCCCTAAGGTTAGGGTTTGTGAAGGTTAAACTACCCTAGGAGATATGCTTATGCTTGGGAATAATGATATGGATATACATGTGATGTTTAAGGGAATGTTTGATAGGAAAACTTAACCTTTCCCCTAGCATGTGATATTCGGCCAAGCATAGAACATTAGGTTTGTGAAGCTTGATTACCCCATGATGTATGCTATGCTTAGAATGATATATGATGGATATAGATATGATACTTGTATGTGATGTTTGATGTCAAAAACCTAAGCTATCTCTACTTTGACTTTCGGCCAAGACCTTAGGTTTAGGGTTAAGAAGAACTCGATTAACTCATGAAGTATGCTACCACTTTCTATGACAGAAATATGATTTATGTGACCAATCTTGTCATATATAAGTTTGTGTAAGTGGTTGAAATATGACATATGTATGAGCATGTTTATATAGCCCACGTGGCACCCTTTATGAATTGCATGTGATGTGTATGATAAAATGCTTGAAAGGATACTCCACTAAGTATGGGATCAAGAGCACCCCTTATGTTGTGTGGTGTGTCCCTATGGAATCATGAGCACCCTTGAAGAGTGGTGTGTCCCATAAGAGTGGATTTGGAGTATTCCTTAGCATATATGTAAAAGCATATAAAGTATTTTACTTTATGAATGGGCTTGTACCGGACCAAAGTATGGGTCCAAGGGATGGGCACCTTAAGAACGCCCCGGTTCTGGACTACCGACTATGCTGTCCACGGTTCTGGCACTACCGTAGCTGTGCAACAGGGATGGGCACCTTAAGAACGCCCCGGTTCTGGGACTACCGACTATGCTGTCCTTACCCTAGTAGGTCGGGGCTCGCTACCTCGTATCTACTTAGGGATGCGCGCTTATGATGTATGTATGTGGTACAAGCCGGGGACCCCCAATGATGATACGATGATTTTTAAATATTTAAAAGTATGATTTTAAAAGTTAAGCATCCTTATGTATATGCATTCCATACTTTATACTGCTTGCTTAGAAACCTTGATGTTTAGTATGCTATGATGAACTCATGCTTATGATTTATTATGGGTACATGTTGTATGCTTTCGTATGGATTTTGCGAGTAGGACAGGATCCTTACTAAGCATTTGTGCTTACTAGTTTATGTATTGTCTTATGCTGCAGATAAAGGTAATGGACACTTAAACTAGAGGAAGAGGCAGGTGGGCTGAAGATGTGTGGGGTGGTGGCTCGGGAAAGATAGATTCCCATATCTACATTACTATGTCTATGTTTCCTTTAATAATAAATGCTAGTGATTAGAGTTGATACTTTTGAATATTAGTGATCACTCTTATATGTTTGAGTTGAATTACTTGTGAACTTAAGATGCATAGAAACCTAGGACTATGCTCCAAAGAAATAAAATGTTCTAAACATTAAAGCATGATGTCTGACTGGCATGCACTGACTAATAGGCTTAGCACTTATGTTTTTCTTTTATGATTAAAATTATATGAATGAGTAGTACGTAACCCTGCCCCGAGAGTAGATATAAGGGCGGGCGTTACAAGTTGGTATCAGAGCAGGTTTCCCCTCCACCACACACACATCAAGCTTCATCCTGCCGCTTCCAAGTAAGAGATCCTAACCTCGCTTTATTTTATTTCATGTACAGTCATGATTATATGGAGATGATTAACACTTGCATAACAAGTGAAAGTAATATTAATTCTTATGTAGTCATTTATCATCTATATGATAGATATGGCTAGAGGACGTAGCAATCGGGGTAATGAGACAGCACCCCCACCTAATATGATGCAAGTAATCACGGACCTGCAGCGTCAGGTCACTGAACAACAACAGGTAATAAACACTCTGATGACCCAGCAGGGGAACACTGCAACCCCGCAGGGAAGTCAGAACGCGATACCTACTGAGCCTCCAACTGCACAGGCACCCCCGGACACTCCGGTCCGAGGAGTCCGACAGGAGGCTTATCTGATTCAGTGGCAGAGACTTAAGCCGGAAAAGTTCTCGGGCACCTGCGAGCCCTGGGATGCCCAGGCCTGGCTCAAGATAGTTGATAGCACAGTGGAATTATTAGACTGGCCCGAGCATGAGAAAATTAAGTGTGTCTCGTTCTGCCTCACTGGCAACGCCAGGATGTGGTGGGAACGGGTAAAAGCTAGAAGGTCAGTGGACCAGATGAAGTGGAAGGACTTCGAGTCCGAATTTCTGGAGGAATTCTTTAATATGCGAGTCACAAACAGGCACTTTGATGAGTTCACTGAATTCCGACAGGGAAATCTCTCAGTCAACGATGCCGTTAAGCAATTTAACCGACTGGCACGATTATGTCCGGAGTTGGTCAGTACAGAGAAAGAAAGGGTCAGATTAATGCTCAAGATGCTCAGGCCCGAGATAGCTCTAAATGTAACTGGCGGTGTTAATAGGCCCCAGACGGCAGAGGAGCTGTTCAGCAGCGCCCTTATTTCCGAGCATTATCTGAAGAATATTAACCAGCAGAACCAAGCACTGACCGCCAGCAAGGATCAGAGTCAGTCGGGAGGTCAGAAACCTCAGGATAGTAACCCCCACTGGGAAAAGAACCACAACGGAAAAAGGAAGCCATGGGATAAATCTGCCAGTGGTTCAGCAGACAAGAAACCTAAGTACCCTTCATGCGTCACTTGTGGGAAGATGCACCTCGGGACATGCCTCTTGGGCACCAGGAGATGCTTCCCCTGCGGAAAGGAAGTACACGTGGCTAGAGAGTGTCCTACTGCAGCCAAAGCACTCCAGCAGCAACATGCTTAGTACGAAGGTGCTCATCCCCAGTTACACCAGATGCAGGCAGCTATAGATGGTACTCATGCTGCCGAGGGGAGATGAGCAAGGGAATGGCAAATCTAGTTCGCTGAATTGGACCAGTTTTTATATGTAGATTTATAAATTATACGATGGGATAAATAAATTTTGATGATATAATAAATAAGATCTCATTTACCCTATAGTAACCATGCGACAAATAAGGACCTAGGTTATGAAAACCAACCTATTCAGATCTTAGATCGGGAAGTCAGAAAGCTAAGGAACAAGGAAATGCCCTTAGTAAAGGTTGTGTGGCGGAACGAACAATTCGAAGAAGCCACGTGGGAACGAGAGGAGGCAATACGATTAAAGTATCCAGAATTATTTTAAAGTTCGGGACGAACTTTTTTATAAGGTATGGAGGATTGTAACGCCCCAAAATTTTTCCATATGAAATATTATGAATTCATGAAATATTATTATGAAATATTTTCCCATATGAAATATTATGAAATTCATGAAATATTATTATGGGATATTATGAAATATTATGAATTCATGAATATGAAATATTATGAAATTCATGAAATATTATTATGAAATATTATAAACTCATGAATATGAAATATTATGAAATTCATGAAATATTATTATTAAATATTATGAAATATTATGAATTCATGAAATATTATTATGAAATATTTTCCCATATGAAATATTATGAAATTCATGATGGGCTTGGCTTAATGGGTTTGGATGTGGAATAGTGCAAAAAGTAAATATAGAAAGGAGGAAGCAAGGATTGAACCTTGAACCTCCTAGTTGCACTAACAATGTCTTAACCATTGTACCAAGCCATGTTTCTTGTTGAGAGAATATGAAACATGCTTGTTAAAGCTAGGGAAGTGAAGAGACATGTCTCTTCAAGAGAAGAGTATAAATAAGAGATGGAGAAGGAAGTTACACTTCTTCTTCTTCTTCCCCACTTCCATTTTTCGAAAACCAAGAGCCCTCTTCCTCTCTTTGCAAGTTCGAAATTTCACCCTAGGGTTCTAACCCTAGGGAATTGGAAGGAGAAGGGAACCCTTTAAGGTTCTTGCCCTCTACTAGGGCCAAGATTGCTAGAGAAGGCTAACAAGGGAAACACTCATCTTCTTCTTCTTCAAGGGTACCCTAAGGAGTAAGAGAAGGGAAATTCAAGTGAAAGGATGTAAGTATCCCCTCGCCTGCAGTGTAATTGTTATGCATGATTCTTGTTGTTTTCTTGTACAAAAGAATTAGGGTTTTCCCTTAGTAAGTTTCGGCCACCTCCTTTAGGAGAGGTCTTGGTTACTCTTTAATACATGAGAAGATCCCTTGAGACTTAGGGTATATAGGTATGTTGATTTTCTTTATGATGTTGTGAACAAAAACTAGGGTTCTACCCTTATGTGACTTTCGGCCAAAGCATGAAGCAAAGAGGGTTTTAAGGTTGTATGATTCCTATGATATATCCATGCTTAGTAGTGTAGACAAAATGCTTGTATAAATGTTGGTGTGAAGATTTGATTTCAAGAAACCTAGTTTCCCTTACCCTTGAGTTTCGGCCAACCCTAGAGGGATTAGAGATTAGGGTTGCATAATTATCTTATGATGAAATCTATGTTTAATAAGTGGCATGATAGGTATGTGAGATGTTTGTGTAAATGCTTGTATGAATGTTGATTCAAAAAACCCTAATTTCCCCTACCCTACACCATTCGGCCAACTCCCTAAGGTTAGGGTTTATGAAGGTTAAACTACCCTAGGAGATATGCTTATGCTTGGGAATAATGATATGGATATACATGTGATGTTTAAGGGAATGTTTGATAGGAAAACTTAACATTTCCCCTAGCATGTGATATTCGGCCAAGCATAGAACATTAGGTTTGTGAAGCTTGATTACCCCATGATGTATGCTATGCTTAGAATGATATATGATGGATATAGATATGATACTTGTATGTGATGTTTGATGTCAAAAACCTAAGCTATCTCTACTTTGATTTTCGGCCAAGACCTTAGGTTTAGGGTTAAGAAGAACTCAATTAACTCATGAAGTATGCTACCACTTTCTATGACAGAAATATGATTTATGTGACCAATCTTGTCATATATAAGTTTGTGTAAGTGGTTGAAATATGACATATGTATGAGCATGTTTATATAGCCCACGTGGCACCCTTTATGAATTGCATGTGATGTGTATGATAAAATGCTTGAAAGGATACTCCACTAAGTATGGGATCAAGAGCACCCCTTATGTTGTGTGGTGTGTCCCTATGGAATCATGAGCACCCTTGAAGAGTGGTGTGTCCCATAAGAGTGGATTTGGAGTATTCCTTAGCATATATGTAAAAGCATGTAAAGTATTTTACTTTATGAATGGGCTTGTACCGAACAAAGTATGGGTCCAAGGGATGGGCACCTTAAGAACGCTCCGGTTCTGGACTACCGACTATGCTGTCCTCGGTTCTGGCACTACCGTAGCTGTGCAACAGGGATGGGCACCTTAAGAACGCCCCGGTTCTGGGACTACCGACTATGCTGTCCTTACCCTAGTAGGTCGGGGCTCGCTACCTCGTATCTACTTAGGGATGCGCGCTTATGATGTATGTATGTGGTACAAGCCGGGACCCCCAATGATGATACGATGATTTTTAAATATTTAAAAGTATGATTTTAAAAGTTAAGCATCCTTATGTATATGCATTCCATACTTTATACTGCTTGCTTAGAAACCTTGATATTTAGTATGCTATGATGAACTCATGCTTATGATTTATTATGGGTACATGTTGTATGCTTTCGTATGGATTTTGCGAGTAGGACAGGATCCTTACTAAGCATTTGTGCTTACTAGTTTATGTGTTGTCTTATGCTGCAGATAAAGGTAATGGACACTTAAACTAGAGGAAGAGGCAGGTGGGCTGAAGATGTGTGGGGTGGTGGCTCGGGAAAGAAAGATTCCCATATCTACATTACTATGCCTATGTTTCCTTTAATAATAAATGCTAGTGATTAGAGTTGATACTTTTGAATATTAGTGATCACTCTTATATGTTTGAGTTGAATTACTTGTGAACTTAAGATGCATAGAAACCTAGGACTATGCTTCAAAAAAATAAAATGTTCTAAACATTAAAGCATGATATCTGACTGGCATGCACTGACTAATAGGCTTAGCACTTATGTTTTTCTTTTATGATTAAAATTATATGAATGAGTAGTACGTAACCCCGCCCCGAGAGTAGATATAAGGGCGGGCGTTACACAAGGAGGGTCACTGGCGAAGAAACTGCAAAGTTTATCTTGAGTCCTTGAAGAAGAAGGCATCTGATGCCCCATCCTCTTCAGGTATTCGTTATTGAATGTCACTCTATTTCCTCAAATACCTGGGTACTTGATACTGGGTGCAGCTCACATATATGTAATGACATACAGGAGCTAAGGAATAGAAGATGACTCGTCAAAGGAGAAGCAAATTTACGAGTTGGAAATGGAGCAAAGATTGCTGCTGTTGCCATCGGAACATATTTGCTAAAGCTCCCCACTAGACGTGTCTTAGAATTGGATAATTGTTATTTTGTTCCTTCGTTAATAAAGAACATTGTATCTATTTCATGTTTGAATGAAAAGGGTTATCATTTAACTTTTAGTAACAATTGTTGTTACATAACTTTAAATGGCGTTCTTTATGGGAATGAAACTTTGTACAATGGTATCTACACGTTAGATTTATCCGGTGACGTTTTCAATATCGAAGTTAGCAACAAACGTGCTCGAATAGATAATCGAATAGACTCCTACACTTGGCATTGCCGTCTTGGCCATGTAAGTAAGAAACGCATGACCGAATTACACCGATGTGGAATTCTGGAATCATTTGAACCCGGTTCATTTGATACATGCGAATCATGCTTAAAAGGAAAGATGACCAAATTAACCTTTTCTGGAAAAGGTAATCCAGTGAGAGAATTGCTTGGTCTAATACATACTGATGTATGTGGAACAATATCAACTCTTGCACAAGGAGGCTATAGCTACTTCATCACCTTTATCGATGATCACTCACGATTCGGGTATGTGTTCTTGATGGAACACAAATCTGAAGCTTTTGATAAATTCAAAGAGTTCAGAAATGAAGTAGAGAAACAGCTTGGCAAAAGTATTAAGATACTTCGATCCGATCGAGGTGGTGAATACTTAAGTCAAGAGTTTCAAGATTATCTTAGGGACAATGGGATATTGTCCCAATAGACTCCGCCATATACACCACAGCATAATGGTGTATCTGAGAGGCGCAACCGAACCTTAATGGACATGGTTAGGTCGATGATGAATCATGCAACTCTTCCAAAATCCTTTTGGGGCTATGCACTTAAGACAGCTGTTTACTTGCTAAACAGAGTCCCGACCAAGTTAGTCTCTACTACTCCATATGAGACATGGAATAGTAAGAAACCTCACTTAACTCACCTTAAGATATGGGGTTGTCTTGCTTATGTGAAGCGGACTGTATCAGGCAAATTGGATGCTAAGTCTGATAAATGTCTATTTATTGGATACCCTAAGGAAACGAAGGGTTACCAATTCTATCATCCCTTGGAACAAAAGGTGTTTGTTTCAAGGCATGCTGTATTTCTGGAAAAAGAATTTCTTTTACAAGAAAACTGTGGGAGTGGCATTGAACTTGATGAAGTTCAAAAAACTACAATAGACATTACAGAGACACCTAGTCTAGACCCACAACCAATAACTCATAATGATGAGCAATCACTTGAACCTAAAACACCACCACCTCTTTGTAGATCTGATAGGACACGCAATATTCCAGAGAGATACGGATTTCTCATAAGCGAATCAAATGACGTGTTACTCATAAGCGATGATGAACCTATCAGTTATGAAGATGTTCTGAAATGTTCAGAAAGGGACAAATGGCTTGAAGCCATGAAGTCGGAAATGGATTCCATGTACGAAAATCAAGTATGGGACATGGAACCCACCTGAAGGGATTAAACTCATAGGGTGCAAGTGGGTTTTCAAGAAGAAAACCGACATGGAAGGTAATGTTGTTACCTTTAAGGCTAGATTAGTGGCAAAAGGATATCGTCAGAAACAAGGAATTGATTATGACGAAACCTATTCGCCAGTAGCTATGCTTAAATCCATTCGGATGCTCCTAGCCATAGCAGCTCATTATGATTATGAGATATGGCAAATGGATGTGAAAACAACTTTCCTTAATGGAAACCTGCTTGAGGATGTATACATGATACAACCTGAAGGTTTCACATCGGTTGATAAAACCAAAGTATGCAAGCTTCGACGATCCATATATGGACTGAAGCAAGCATCCAGGAGCTGGAACATCCGTTTTGATGAGACAATCAAAGAGTTTGATTTCTCACAAAATCCTGATGAACCTTGTGTGTACAAGAAGGTTAATGGGAGTGCAGTCGTATTCCTAGTATTATATGTCGATGACATATTACTTATAGGAAACGATATTTCAGTTTTACAGACAGTTAAAATTTGGTTGTCCAAAACTTTCTCCATGAAAGACCTGGGAGAAGCAACCTATATCCTTGGGATTAGAATCTATAGAGATTGATCAAAACGGTTGCTTGGTCTTTCGCAGTCTACATATATAGACCGAGTGCTAAAAAGGTTTAGCATGTCGGAATCCAAGAAAGGTTACCTTCCCATTAGGCATGGGATCAACCTTTCAAAGTCTTTGTGTCCGTGCACAGAAGACGAGAGGATTTGCATGAATAAGATTCCTTATGCATCCGCGATAGGATCTATCATGTATGCTATGTTATGTACTAGGCCCGATGTATTATATGCTCTGAGCGTCACAAGCAGATACCAGTCTGATCCAGGTATGGATCACTGGGCGGCTGTCAAGACAATCCTTAAGTACTTAAGAAGAACTAAGGATGTGTTCCTAATATATGGAGAAGGAGATATGGTAATACGTGGGTATACAGATGCCAGTTTCCAGACAGATAAGGATGACTCCAAATCTCAGTCTGGATACGTATTTACTTTGAATGGAGGCGCAATAAGTTGGAAGAGTTCCAAACAAGACACCGTAGCGGATTCTACCACGGAAGCGGAATATATCGTAGCTTCGGAAGCAGCAAAGGAAGCAGTCTGGATCAAGAAGTTCGTCTCCGAACTTGGTGTGGTTCCAACCATTGATGAAGCAGTGCCGGTTTACTGCGACAACAATGGAGCTATTGCACAAGCAAAGGAACCAAGGTCTCATCAGCGATCCAAACACGTGCTTCGCCGCTATCATCTAATCAGAGAGATTATAAGTATGAATGATATACAAATTGAGAAAATTCCTACTGAAAGGAATTTAGCGGATCCTTTAACTAAGGCCTTGCCTCAGAGCAAGTTTGAGGGTCATGTTAGAGCCTGTGGTATTGGATACCGTAGCGATTGGCATTAGGCCAAGTGGGAGTTTGTTAGTGATATGAGAGAAGTGTCCTAAGGCAATCACCTTATGATTGTAAACATTTATTTTAATAAATGAAAATTCACTATTTGAGTATACATGTTTGTGTATTTGATTGGGATCTTAAACTCATCTACTGAATGTCCGCAATACAATTCACAATATAAGAGAATTTGTGATGAGATCACAACTAGTGATTATCTCTATATGTGCAATTGTGAAGTATTGAAAATATCCCTAGTCGATGAATTGATAAAAATGGACACTATCAATTCTGTTGAGACTAGCATGGGTTATTCTCTAATCAGCTGATTCTCACTGGCTGGTGACATTGGGATGTCCGGAGATAAACATGGATGCTAGTTAAGGGAACTAGTTCATTGGAGTGACTAGCTGTAAAACTTCATATGGTAATCTATATAGATATGTCAGTGAAGTTCTTACTGCAGCTTAAGTGCGATGTTCCTTTGACTTGCGGTGTTCAAGTCATCTTTGTCATGGAGACTTATACTTTAACATCTTAAGCAAGCATCTCCAAGGAGGTGTGGACCCAGGATGATTGGGTATAAGCCGAAGTTCCCGAAGATGTTTGAACAGCCTACAAAGGATTCACCACTCCTTGCGAGGAGATGTATACCCAGGCCTATCGTCGGATTGTTACTCAAAGCCTCTAGCCAGAGCATGTCATGTTTAGAGTATGAGTCTCTTAAATACGTGAGAGTAATTAGAAATCCAAAGGACGAGAAAGACACTGCTTGGGCTAGGTGTGACGTAGTCAGTCTAGTGGGGACTGACACAAACAGACCATGTCCTGAACCAAGTCGGTATAAGATGGTGAAGGGAATGAGGCACGATTCATTAGAGCTGCTAAAGGGTTTCAGAATCACTTCTGAGGTCAACCGTTGATCTTTCGGTTAATTGGGGGTCATGATGTACTACTAGGTGCCACTCATGGTGGGGACTGACACAAACAGACCATGTCCTGAACCAAGTGGGTATAAGATGATGAAGGGAATGAGGCACGATTCATTAGATCTGCTGAAGGGTTTCAGAATCACTTCTGAGGTCAACCGTTGATCTTTCGATTAATTGGGGGTCATGATGTACTACTAGGTGCCACTCATGATCGTTCTATAATTGGTTGATTATAGACGGCCAACATAAATCGAAAGCCTATTTAGTCACACGCACTATGAGTAATCCGAGGGATTTAAAACGAGTTGAAAATTGGATTTTCCGATCAAGAGAAATAAGTCGAATCTGAGTTAATCAGAGGCGCAACGGAAGCTAAAAATGGCTAAGTCTTTTGAAGGCTTATTGGGCGAATTAAATGAGTTTAATTCGCGATGGGTTCGCCTCGGTTTGGCCGGCCAAAGAGGGTGCCAACCCTCTTTAGTTTGGCCGGCCACCACTTGGGGAGAAACCAATTTATTTGGTTTAATTAATAAAATAAATCTAGCGCGATTTGTTTTATAAATTATGGATAAATAAATTTGTATAAAGAAATTTATATAAAGAAATTTATAGAAATTTATTCTTTTTTATGGAAATTAAAATGATCCATGGAATGGTTTATTTTAATTCTATAAAATCAATTATGAAATGATTTTACCATAATAAAGAAAATTTATAAATTTCTTGTAAAATTTATTCCATAATAAAAGGAGAGATGTATTTGTTTTATTATAAAGTTAGTTATAATAAAACTTGGCTTAAACGGAATAATTCATAAGAAAATTTATAGGATAAATTTCTTATTAAAATTCCGTTAAGAGGGAGACTTGGCAAGGGAGAGGATACTATATAAAGGAACCAAAGGCAAGCCTTGAATTCCTAATTAAGTGATCAAGAGATTAATTCTCTTACTCTCTCTCTTAATCTCTCCCTCTCCTTCTCCTTTCCTCCTAGGGTCGGCGCCCCCCTTTGCTCACCCTAGGACCGGCGTCCACCCACCTAGGGCCGGCGCATCACCCTCCCAATCCAAGAGATTGCTGTGAGTTGTCATCACCAAGAAGGAGCCAACGAAGAAGAAGAAGAAGCGGATCGCGTCTCCTTCCTTCCCGGAATTTAGATTCCGTTTCTTGGTGGTTAGTTTCCTTTCTTCTCTCTTGATCTTCTAGTTGTGCCTTTAGAGAATCTAGTAGTTCTCGTCGGCACAAAACTCGTGACTTTCCGAAGTCATCCCGAAGAGAACTCGGCGTGGACGCGAATAGAGGCGGAGCTTCCAAGGGACGCTACGGTTGGATCTTATCCCTTTCTTCGAGTTACGCGAGGTATAAAGTAAATTAGTTTACTTTTCTGTAAAGTTTTAATTTATGATCATGTCCACACATCATAAGGTTGCATGCTAGATACGTGGTTAAAATAATTTGAGAAATTATTTTATGCTAGTTCTTCCGCTGCACGTAAAAATTTAAAATTTTACGAACCCGTATCCTTGTCAACATGCACCCGGTCCCAACAATCAAGATGAACGACAGCGAATCTGCAGCTCAGCTCCACGCCAGAATTCAGGAGCTAATGAACGGTCTACACACAATCGGTCACAAAGTAGAAAATCGTGACCTGATCAGGTATGCTCTTAACGCTTTCCCGAGAAACACTTTGTGGGCATCTATGGTAGATGCGTACAAAGTTTCAAGGGATTTATCTAAAATTAAATTAGATGAGTTGTTTTCTGAACTTGAATTGCATGAGCAGACTAACTGTACCCTGGCCGAGTAAGACATCACTTTTGTTGCAGGTAAAACTGAAACAATGACCAAGAAAAAGCCTCAACAGGCACCCGAGTCTGATTCAGACTCAGACTCAGAAGATAGCGAAGGAAATCGACCTAAGCTGGTTCGGCTAGCCCAGGATTACTACAAGGAACTAAAAAACCAGACCAACAGAAGGAAAACCAGTAGAAGAAAGGAAGAACCAGCTGATCCTTCAAATGAAAAGTCCAAACCGAATGTGACCTATTACGAATGCAAAAAGAAGGGTCACTACAAGACGGAATGCCCCAATCTGAAGGAAACGAAGAAGACAAGAAAGAAGAAGACCCTTCAGGCAACGTGGGACGAATCTTCGTCCAAAGAAGAAGAAGAGGCCCCACAATCAAACCTGCTCGCTCTGACGACCTCGGAAGAAATCGAAACCGAATTAGAATCGGAGCTGGAAGACGGAAAGCTCACGTTTGCAGAGGATGGTGAAATCACTGTAAGTGGGTTTTCTAGAAATCAATTAACCCAATTAATTGCCTATCTTTCTCGAGACTTGGCGAAAGCCAAAATCCGAGTCGAATCTCTTCGACAGGAAGTAAAACTCCTGATAGAGGGAGCTGACTCTAGATTCTTAACTGAGAAGGTTCAAGAAGGAACCTCTATTCAAGTTGAAAAACTTGAGAAAGAGAACTCCTCCATGAAAACACAAGTCAAGGACCTTAGAGCAGCCTTAGAACGATTCACTTCTAGTTCCAAGGGTCTTGACATGATCCTTGGAAAATAGAAGTCGGTTCTAAATCGATCCGGGTTAGGCTATCGAACCAAGTCTAGACAAAGATCATACTATGCTGTACTGAATCAGTCTAGACCTAAAATTTAGGCATGGGTACCCAAACTATACCTGAACAACCAAACTGGATCAAATCAATATTGGATCCCCAAGGACAAGATTCACATCTTGCCGAACCATTATCGTGGCTTTAGTCTAGGGGGAGCCAATTTAAAAATAATTTTTATAGTTAAATAAATTCTTTTTCTTATTGTAAAATTGTATGATTGCTTGTTTATTTATTTTCTGCAATTTATCATGCTTAGACTTAAGACTGGTTAGATTAAGGACTGAACCAATTAACTGAAATTTGAACAACCTAGTATTGGGTGGCGGTGAGATGATAGTACGTTAGGGAAGCCTCTTCTAATAAGATCAAGTATACACTACTTGGTCTCTTTAGACTGGTGAAACTAGCCGAAGCTACCGATCCAAGACCCAAACCAGTTAGACCAGAATTTTTCAAAAAGTAATTTTGAAAATGAAATTTCATTAAAAGGCTTTGTCAAGGAAAGGATTTATGATCCAATAAGGTTACGGCCAAAGAAGGCCTAGTGCCTCGCCAAGACCTGGAAGCCAATTTCTGAAATTCAAATTCAAATTATTCTTTGTCAAATTCGAATCTAACACAAATTTTCAGTTAATTGTAGATTCAAACACTCTTTCTCAAAATAAACTCAAAACCAATTGTTTTCAAAATTAATTTAACTTTTTCAAAATAAATCATGATTTTTCAAAATAATTCTGTCTATTCAAAACCTGTCTCACAAAAACCCATAAGGCTAACGTGATTGATAACCCTAGATTGGGTGAGACAGACTAGGCTGTGAAAATCAATTTAGGCTATCCTTAATTCTAATTGGATCCAAATCAACGAAACTCTTTATGTGTAGGAACATAATGATTTGGACCAATGGATGTTGGATAGCGGGTGCTCCAGACACATGACTGGGGATAAATTGAAATTCACCAAACTCAAGTTCAAGAACCTAGGCTCAGTAGCATTTGGCAACAATGCTACACTTAAGGTGATTGGGTCAAGTAACATTGAACTTAAATCTGACTTTGTTATTAAAAACGTTCTTTTGGTTAAAAATTTTAAATTTAACTTGCTTAGCATAAGTCAATTGTGTGATACTGGTTATGTAGTTACCTTTACCAACTCTAATTGCCTGATTAGAAACTTGTAAGACTCAGAAATCATGCTTAAGGGCTCTAGAAAAAATAATGTATACACTATAAACCTACCCCTAGTACCTAAATGCATGTTAACTCAGTTAAAAGAATCAAACCTCTGGCATAGGAGATTAGGTCACACTAATCTGAGATTAATATCAAAAATCACCCAACTTGGCCTAATTAAAGGTATACTTAAAATTAAAAATCATGAAAACTTAATATGTGAATCATGCAATCAAGGTAAATAAACCAGGTCTAATGACAAACCAATTCAATTAGATCTAACTCAAACCACACTTGAGCTCCTGCACCTTGACCTATTTGATTCACATGGAGCCAAGTCACTAAGCGGAAACCGGTACTGCTTAGTAATTGTTGATGATTACTCTAGGTTTACCTGGGTTAGGTTTCTAAAGACCAAAGATGAAACCCTAAACCTATTTTAGTGATTTTTGTAAGTAAATTGAAAATCAAAACGATACCAAAATCAGAAGACTTAGGAGTGACCACGGGGGAGAGTTTGAAAATCAACGATTCGAGGAGTTTTGTAAGGTAAACGGGTACATACACGAATTTTCATGTCCTAGAACCCCCCAGCAAAATGGGATAGTTGAATGGAAAAATAGAACCCTACAGGAAGCCACTAGGGCTATGCTCAATGAATTCAACCTAGCTAACCAATATTGGGCCGAAGCAATTAGTACGGCTTGCTACATCCAAAATAGGGTCCTAATTAACAAACGACACAATAAAATACCCTATGAATTATACTACCATAGACTTCCAAACCTACATTATCTAAGGGTCTCTGGGTGCAAAGTTCATATCCTAAACACCAAGGACTATCTAGGTAAATTCCAATCTAAGTCAACCCTAAGCATCTTCTTAGGATATTCAACAACAAGTAGAGCCTATAGGGTTTACAACAAACAAACTAAGAAAATTAAAGAAAGAACAAATCTAATATTTGATGAAGAAATTAACTCAAAATTCTAATAGTCTAGATCTAAATTCATCAAATACTGATCAAGAAGATAATGAACAAACTGTTGAACCTTTAATTGAACCCCTAAATGAACTAACTATTGAACCAACTATTGAGTCAATTGAACCAACCCAAGTAGTTGAACCCAATACTGAACCAAACCGACCGACCGGACCTGAGCCTGAACCAAGTTCCAGAAAAATAAAGAAACCAAGACTCAGTCACCCAACTGATCAAATTGTGGGTGATCCAACTTTAGGAGTCAGAACTAGGTCCGCCTATAGGAACCTTAGTCAGATTGCAATGATTTCAAAAATTGAACCCAAGACTATAGAGGAAGCCTTACCTGATTCTGATTGGATCTTAGCTATACAAGAAGAGTTAGCCCAGTTTGAGAGGAACCAAGTTTGGGAACTAGTACCTAAACCTGATGGCAAATCCATTATTGATACTAAGTGGGTTTTTAGGAATAAGCTAAATGATCAAGGAGAAATAGTGAGAAATAAAGCCCGCTTAGTAGCCAAAGGGTTCAGTCAAGTAGAGGGATTAGATTATGATGAAACCTATGCCCCAGTAGCTAGACTTGAGTCCATTAGGATGTTGTTAGCCTTTGCATCCCATAAAGGATTTAAACTCTACCAAATGGATGTAAAGTCAGATTTTCTAAATGGATTTATTAAGGAAGAAGTTTATGTAGGACAACCCCCTATTTTTGAGGACTTAGAAAGTCCTAACCATGTTTACAAACTCACTAAAGCACTTTATGGACTAAAACAAGCACCTAGGGCCTGGTATGAACGTTTATCAACCTACCTAATTTCTAAAGAATTTAAACAAGTACAAATTGACTCAACCCTATTTATTAAGACCTTAGGAAAATAAATCTTTATTGCCCAAATCTACGTCGATGACATAATCTTTGGGTCTACCAACTCGAATTTCTTAAAAGAATTTGTTAAAATAATGAAAAATGAATTTGAAATGAGCTTAGTTGGTGAGCTCAACTTCTTTCTAGGGTTACAAATTAAACAAACTAGGGATGAAAACTATGTCCATCAATCCAAATATGCTAAGCAATTAATAAAAAAATTTAAAATGGATAACTCTAAATGCATAAGTACCCCCATGGCCATAAATGTAAAAATAGATAGTGACCCTGATGGTAAACCAGTAGACCTTAAACTCTATAGAAGTATGATTGGAAGTCTACTGTACCTTACAGCCAGCAGACCTGATATCCTTTTTGCCGTAGGAATGTGTGCTAGATACCAAACTTGTGTTAAGGAAATACACTTAGCAGCCCTAAAAAGAATACTTAGATACATTAAGGACACCCTAAATGTTGGGATTTGGTATCCTAGGACCTCAACCTTTGACTTGTCAGGATACTCGGATTCTGACTATGCTGGTTGTAAATTAGATAGAAAGAGTACAAGTGGAAGCTACCAACTGTTAGGAAATAGTCTAGTAAGTTGGTGCAGCAGAAAACAACACTGTGTAGCTCTATCCACATCTGAAGCTGAGTATGTTGCCTTAGGAGAGTGTGTAGCACAACTCTTATGGATGATGCACACTCTTAAGGACTTCCAGCTTAACTACACCGAAACTCAAGTCTACATTGACAATATAAGCTCAATTAATCTAACTACGAACCCAATCCAACATTCCAGAACTAAACACATAGAAGTTAAACACCACTTTGTAAGAAATCATGTAGCCAGGGGTGAGATAGTCCTTAAGCATGTAGACTCTAAATCTAACTTAGCTGACATATTCACCAAACCCCTACCTGAGTCTGAGTTCAGCTCACTAAGAAGGCAGTTAGGGTTATACTTGGTAGAATAGGTTTAATCTATATCTGTGGTTCTTTTAAAACTGTTTTATTACTTATCAGTTTCTACTTAATTTGAAATTTTTTTTCTTTTTCTTTTAAAACCAATTTTTCGACTTAGTTTTTTGTAAAAACTACCCCCTTCAAAACTAGGACTTTTTCGAAAATGGACTTAGCCTAGGCCCTAACCCTAGAACTGCATGCACCTATAGATCTAGAAGCCGACATCTCACAAGCACCTTAGGGTACTTTTGATTGATAACCTAGAATGGGTTGAGATGCTTAGGTCTTTTCCTTAATTCAAGATGCTTTATGTCAGTGCATTTGCAGTAATTGTGGCACTAAATACAAATTAAACAGTAATCAAGTTAAGTGTCAAGTTTAGAAAATCTAACTTGATCCGAACACTTAACTTGACTAACCCTAGCAAAAGCTACTATTTATAACAGTTAGTAAGTAGCTAATTGGGTTAGACAGGACCCGAAAGAGATAATTCAAATTGATTTGGTTCAGTTTATACCTTGAATTGGTTCATTACAACACCTTACTTCTTTTGCTATATTGTTTTGCTTACTTCTTTAACTATATTCTTTTGCTATAATTTTTTTTGATATGTAACGCCCGCCCTTATATCTACTCTCGGGGCGGGGTCACGTACTATCATTCGTATAAAATTTTTTTTTTCTTAAAGTACTAATAACAAAGTACTAAGCATGCTTGTTCAAAACTAACCTATAACATGATAGGTTCAACTCATAATATAATCAAGTATATGAGTAATCCAAGTGTAACATTCATTACTAAAGAAATGTTAACATAAGTATAATATTGTAGATATGAAGATCTTTATTTCCCGAGCCACCACCCCACACATCTTTAGCCCTCCTGCCTCTTCCTTTAGTTTAAGTGTCTCTTACCCTTATCTGCAGCATAAGATAACATATAAACTAGTAAGCACAAATGCTTAGTAAGATCCTGTCCTACTCGCAAAATCTATATCATAGAAAGATAAGAGAATAAATCACATTCAAGCATGGTAAGTGTTTAAGCATGTTAAACATCTAAGCATATTAACTTCATAGGAAGGTTTCTTTGAAAACATATAAACATAATACTTGAACATAGCATAATCATTAGGGCTCGGCTTGTACTTCATGTTTTGTGCGCGCCCCTAAATAGGAACGAGGTAGCTAATCCCGAACTACTAGGGTTTACTAGGCCTTCTCAAAAGTCCTTCAGCCTAGTATCATAATCATTTGACTCGCTTTAAGAGTCTATAGTACAAGCCATTACAAAATAAAATAATTATCATGTTCTTTATTTTCATAAAGTATGCTCTTAGTCCCAACCTTCTAGGGAAGCATTCTTTAGGCCCTAAGCCTTCTTCGTTCATGCCCTACAGGGCTCATTCTTATGCATATGTATGCATTCATAATCATGATAACTAGCCTAGTATAAAGCATACATTTCATAAGGGTGCCCCATGGGCTATAATGCATGCTCATACATAGATCTCCATAATCATGATAACTAGCCTAGTATAAAGCATGCATTTCATAAGGGTGCCCTATGGGCTATAATGCATGCTCATACATAGATCATAATTCAACCCCTTAAACATATCTTATATATGACAAGGTTGATCACATAAATCATATTCATATCATAGGAAGTGGTAGCATGCTTCATGGTTTAATCGAATGATTCTTACCCTAAACTAAGGTTTGGGCTGAATGTCCTAGGGTAGGGGTAGATTAGGTTTTTGACATCAAAACATCCCCTACAAGCATCACATATATATATATATATATCATATATCATACTATAGCATGCACCATGAGAGAAAATCAAGCAACCCTAACCCTAATCTAGGGTTGGCCGAAAGTCATCACTAGGGAAGTCCAAGTTTTTCCAATCAAGCATTCCATTTGTTCATCACATGCATTCACATATCATCTCCCTAACATAATCATATCACATAGGATAATTTAACCTTTATAAACCTAATATTTCATGCTTGGCCGAATATCACATGCTAGGGACATTTAGTTTTCAAATCAATATTCCATTTAAACATTACTTGCATATACATATCATCATCCCAAACATAAGCCTATCTCCTAGGGTACATCTCATACAATCATCACATATATAGGCATATGATCTTACTAAACACAATCATAATCTCATAGGGTAAGTTGTCCTTCACAACCTCATGTTTCATGCCTTGGCCAAATGTTACATGCTAAGGAATCCAATCAAACATTTCCTTTGAATATCACATGCATATACATCTCATATCATTTTACATAAGCATATCACATAAAATAATTTAACCTTCACAAACCCTAAGGTTTCATGCCTTGGCCGAATGGTGTAGGGTAGGGAAACTAGGGTTTTGAAATTAAACCTTCACACAAGCATTTATTCAAACACCTTGTCTACACTACTAGGCATAGATTCATCATAGGCAAATCAAGCATCCCTAAACCCTAATCTTCCTAGGTTGGCCGAATGATGTAAGGATAGGGTAGGCTAGGTATTTGACATCCAATCTTCACACAAACATTTATTCAAACACCTTACCTACACTACTAAACATGGGCACATCATAGGATAGCAAACAACCCAAAAAGCCTAACCTTTCTCCTCTTGGCCGAAAGTTGTAGGGTGGCTAACCCTACTTTTTGTTATCACAACATGATGGGAAGTCATCATACATATGTACCCTAAGTCCCAAGGGTCTCCTCATGCATCAAAAAGTAGCCAAGGCCTCCCCTTAAGGGGGTGGCCGAAACTCACCTAAAGGGAAGACTCCCTTTTCCAAAAGCAAAACACAAAGAAAACATACATTAACCATTACACTGCAGGCGAGGGGATACTTACATCCTTTCTCTTGAATTTCGCCTTCCCTAGATCCTTAGGGTACCCTTGGTTGAAGGAGAAGTGGAGGTTCCTTTCGCCAAAACTCCTCTAGAACTTCTTGGCCCTAGTGGAGGGCAAGACCCTTTAGATAGTCTCCTTCCTTCCACTTCCCTAGGGTTAGAAACCCTAAGTTGTATTTTTCGAAAACACAAGGGAGAGGGACAATGAAGTTTCGGTGGGGAAGAGAAAAGGAAGAAGAAGAGGAAGTTACTTACACCTCTTCCCTCTCTTATTTATATTTTTCTCATGAAAAGACATGTCTCTTCACTATTACACGCTTAACAAGCATGTTTCTTATTCTCTCAACAAGAAACAATGCTTGGTGTAGTGGTTAAGACATGGAGATTGCAACTAGGAGGTTCAAGGTTCAATCCTTGCTTCCTCCCTTCTACCTCTTCTTTTTATCACAATTTGCACTAATCCATATCAAAGCCCTTTAAGCCAAGCCTATCATGAAATTTCATAATATTAATAATATTTTATGAATTCATAATATTCCATAAATATTATTTCATAATATTTTTAATATTTCATATTCATGAATCTATAATATTTCATGAATCCCATAATATTTCATATTCATGAATTCATAATATTTTCTAATATCCATGATACTATTTCATGAATTTCATAATATTTCATATTCATGAATTCATAATATTTCTTAATATTCCATAAATATTATTTCATAATATTTTTAATATTTCATATTCATGAATCTATAATATTTCATGAATCCCATAATATTTCATATTCATGAATTCATAATATTTTCTAATATCCATGATACTATTTCATGAATTTCATAATATTTCATATTCATGAATTCATAATATTTCTTAATATTCCATAAATATTATTTCATAATATTTTTAATATTTCATATTCATGAATCTATATTATTTCATGAATCCCATAATATTTCATATTCATGAATTCATAATATTTTCTAATAATTTTTCCTGAATTCATAACATTATTTACATAATATTTTTATTATAATTTTCCATGAATCCAAAATATTATTCACATAATATTTCATAATGAATTCACAATATTATTCACATAATATTTCATAATGAATTCACAATATTATTCATGGTGAAATTTTGGGGTGTTACAATCCTACACATCTTATAAAAAGTTCGTCCCGAACTTTAAACAATTCCCAGGTACTCAAATCGTAAAAATTGGGGTGTTACATGATATATGGCAAAGGGGGAGAGATTGGAAAGGAGAGAAGGTTTAAAATTTTTTAAAAATTCAAAATTTTCAAAACTTTATTTATCCTTTCTTCAAAAAGTAAAGTCACTTAAGCTGTTTTCAAAACTGTTTCTAAGTACTTGATCTAGCTGTTTTCAAAACTATTACTAAAGTGTTTTCAAAACTATTTCTAATTACCTGACTTAAGTCAATTTTCAAAATTACTTAAGCTAGTTTTAAATTTCACTAATAGAAAAATTTCTAAGGTTCATTTCAAAATTTTCTTGAAAACTTTCTAAAGTACTAAAGAGATTAGTTTTTCTAAGTATTAAAAACCTCAGAAGAAGTTTAGAAGAGTTTTTTTAAAATGCGAAAACTAAAAATCTTCTAAGTGTAAATTTTCTAAGTACAAATTTTCCAAGCGTCCAACTTAAAATTTTTTTTTTCTTTTAAAATGTTCTAAGTATTCCCTTTTAGACTTAGAAACTTTTTCAAACCCAGCGAACCCTTGAAAAATCTTGGGGGAGATTTCTTCCAGGGGGAGGAAATGAAATTAGAATTTTTACCTGGCTTAAACTTAACTTTTTGAACCAGGTTGCCATAAATCAAAAAGGGGGAGATTGTTGGTGCAGGTAGCACCTAAGTCGAACCTGGGTTTTGATATTGGCAAAGGGTTCAAAAGTTAAGTATTATTTGTGTTCTAATGTGTTCATTAAGTGTGCAGAAAGAAGTCCTGACGAAGGGCTGCTAGGCACCTAGCGAAGGACTGCTAGGCATCAATTCCTAAAGACCTGGCGAAGGGCTGCTGGGCACCTAGCGAAGGGCTGCTGGGCACCTAGCGAAGGGCTGCAAGGAGTCTAAGACCTGGCGAAGGACTGCAAGGCACCTGGAGAAGGGCAACTAGGAATCTATGACCTGGCGAAGGACTGCTAGGCACCTGGCGAAGGACTGCTTGGTACCGAAGACTTGGCGAAGGGCTGCTAGGCACCTGGCGAAGGCCTGCTGGGCAAAAGTCCAACCAAAGGAGCCGGTTGGCAAAAGGTAAACTCTCCTGAGATGAGTAGGCGAGGACGCGTTCCCCGTCAAGGGAACAGTAGGCGTCGGTTCGACCTAGGGTTCCATTTGGGAGACCCAAAGTCAGAACCAAGACAGCTAAGACCTTATAAACCTAATATTCTTGCTTTATTATGTTTTGTACTAACCCTGGATGCAGGACCAAAGGAACGCGTTTCTGCAGCTCAGAACACCCCAAAGGAGAGGGGCAGCAACTGGGCTAGGCGCCCAGGAGGTCCCGGACGCCCAAGGTCAAAGCCAAACGAGCAGTTGAGCATGAAGTGCTTCGGAAGTTCACTGGGCCAGGCGCCCTCAAGCTCCCGGGCACCCTCATGGTCCCGGGCACCCTGGATGCCTCAGGCGCCCTAGGTCCAAGCCAACGAAGCGATCGAATTCAAGTCAGCCGAGAAGCCTGTTGGAAAAGTCAAGCAGGGTGCCCCCTGTGTCTCGAGCGCCCCCGTCAAACTCCGAGCCTGATCCTGGAGGGATAAGGGCTGACCGAGTTCCAGATAGGGGTTTGCGGATCAAGAGGCATGTGGAGGGTACCCCCAACGTCCAGGGCGCCCCAGGTGCACTATAAAAGGGGTTCGACCCCCAAGGCTTCAGAACACACTTTTCCAACGTCACAACTCTCTTCGCTCATGCGCTCTGCTCTGGAATCTTCTGATCTCGAGGTTCTAGCGCCGACGACGACCCTACGCACCGAAGTATGATCCACACCGGGCGTCAGTAACGAAGAGTTAAATTATTCCTTTACTGCAATACTACTGTACAATTCTCTATCAAACTTTGCGAATTATAGAATTGCCCGCAGTAAACAGTCAAGGATCGTGGGCCTTGGAGTAGGAGCCAACCGCGACTCCGAACCAAGTAAAAACAATTGTGTTCCTTGTGTTTTTGTCTTAAATTTCCGCTACGCATTGTCTTTTCTAATCCGAAACGGTTTTACGATATTCACACCCCCCTCTATCATATTCTCTCGATCCAACAGAAAGTTGTTGTGAGATGTTATCTGGAAGGAAAGGGGTAATGCCCTTTATATAGGCAGTTCTCGGGCGCCTCTGGCTTCTTGGGCGCCTGCCACGTGTAGCAAATCGAGCGCATCCTTATCCGCAAACTTGGCCAAAACTCTATCCTTCAATCCTGGGCACCAGGGACCTCTGAGGTGCCTGATGGCTTATGGACGCCTGAGATGCTGACGTGGCAACCTGTCAGCTCAACCTCTCACCCGCTGGAAATGCCTCAACACAGACGCCTATTACCTGTCAGACGCCTGGGATGTGATGAACTTAGATGTGATTCATGGTTTGCCCTGATCTATCATAATTTATTGTGATAATAGTGGAGCAGTTGCAAATTCAATGGAACCACGAGTCCATAAGGCGAGTAAACACATAGAGAGCAAGTACCACCTATGCGAGGAGAAGTTGTTGTCGCCTAGATTGCATCAGAGGACAACCTGGTAAATCCTTTCACTAAGGCCCTTCAAGCGAGAGCTATTGATAGGCATGTGAGGATCTGGGAGTTAGATGTATGACATTGTGAGGATAGCAAAGCCTTTTAGTATAGGTGGGAGATTGTTAGGGTATATTCTAAAAGTGTTGCTTTTATATAGACATCTACATTTTGAAAGAGAATCACATAATCACTGTTTGTATGTTTATATTAGTATGTGCATATTGTCTGATACTTTACATTGTAGATAATATGGTGTGTGGTGTCACACAAAAATCATGTTATCAGTCCCTTGTAAAGTATAAGTAGAGACTCACAACTGAGATGAATTTGGACAAACCATCAGGATGATTATAGTATAATTTAGTGTTGATTTATCTTGACCATAGAATTACACTAGTGCACTTTGTGTGCATTGAGCAGGATTGACATAGAGGCGATTCAATTTATACTGACTTCATAATTAAATCAGACCTCAGTTTATTATGGAATACATGCTCTTAATCCTGATATAATAACGGGCACATGTACTTAATAGTTATTTCATTAATTTACCAATGAGCGAGATTTAGTCTGTTAAATTGATAGACCCGGTAAGTTGTGAAATAATATTATTTACATGGTGTGCCATTAATTATAGACGAAAACTGTGTCCTGGTGAGTTGGGTTGATGATGCCCCCTTGATGAGCTCATAAGGTTCATCATGTTAAATCCTGCAGGTGGACTTGGTCCGACATGAAGATAAGGATGAGTGGTACTAATCAAGGAGTTAGATATTGATTAATTAAATTATTAATAATTTAAATTAATCAACGGACATTCGATATCTTAAACATGCGGAGATACTTGTACTCATAATAGGTGGAGCCTATATTTAAATATGGGGGCTGGAGAGTTACTTCAATAAGGATCCTTTAATGGAATGAATCTTCATCAATTGATTGGGCCTTCATCCATTAGATGGCCAAGACTCGACTCCTCCTCATGGTTCCTATTGTAGCCCTATATATACCCATGAAGTCATGAGACCAAGGCATCCAATTCATCATCAACCCTAAGCCTCTCCTCTCCTCCTCTCTCTCCCTTCTCTCTCCTAGGGCACCCGACGGCAAGAAAGGAGCTCTCCACCTTTCTTCTCTTTTCTTCCCTTCTTCTACACCCTTGGGTGGCCGGTAATCACAAGGACAAGGAGGAGCCTCTCTTCCTTTTGTGGTGTAGGGAGAAGAAAGAGAAAGGTGGGTGGCCGGAGTAGGAGAAGAAGGAAGTCCTCATGGTGGTCGGCGGCGCCGCAAGCAAGAAGAAAAGAGGATCTTTGGCCGGGTAGGGTTGGTGAAGGAGACTTCTTCTTCTTCCTCTTCTTCCTCTACACCTCTTGGTCGGCGTATCCATGGAGCAAGGAGGAGGGCCGACGGCTTAATGGAAGAGGTGGCCGGTGGGACTAGGTTAAGGAAGGTGGAAAACTTTCCTTATTTGTGGTCAGTGCAAGGAAGAGGATTGGTTGGTGGCCTTGGTGACTACGGTTCTTGGTAGATCGTCGTCCACACGACGTCCAAGACGGGAGGATTATACAGTAGAAGATCGCGAGGTAATGAAAGGTATAACCTTCTCTTACGGCTCTTAGTTCTTTCTATCATTTTATGTGGTTTAATTAATTGTCATTGTTATTAATTATTTTTTAATTAATTATGATGATTAATTATCATGGACCCCGATGATAAACATAAAAATCGATGATTCGCTCATTGTCTATTCCGCGGCTAATCGGTTGGACCAGATTTATCATTAGAACAACTTGGTTGTTCAAGTGATCGCTTGAATCGATTAGCACGACGATGAGACGGTCGTTTGGGAAATAGGTCTCCATTCGGATTGAAAATTTTAATCCGTGGACACAGAGAGGTTTCCCATGCGTGACCCGGTATTCACCTAGGAAACCCACAACCAACAATTGGTATCAGAGCTGAGGTTTCTGATTTTGTGTGTTTTGGATTTGATTACATTTTGCACTTTATCATGTATTTTATTTTGCTGGATAATAGTACGATGTGCGTAGGCTAACTCTATGGTTGCAGGCACGAGATTCCAACTATTATGGCCAATATAATGTTTGCATGTGATTGGTTGTGCATGGTTGTAAATTTATTTGAATCCTCGGTGTTGACGAGGCTAAATTTGGTATTTAATTTTTGTAATTAAAGATGATACTTGTTTAGCCGCACTTTTATTTACTTTCGACCTAGATTTTATGCACACTCCTTTGTGGAGTATAGGATCGATGGATGTAAATAAATTACATTATATCTCAACTCGGAGATCCCTTCAATGGTCTCTTGCGCATGGTGTAGAGAGGAGCGGACGAGGTGGCGACACGACTGAGGCACATTGAAGACTAAAGCCATGATAGTTGGAAAAATTAGATTTTTCTTGTTTATTGCTTTTAGTTTAGGTGCTTGTAGTGGGTGTATGAAAATTCCAGAATTATAAATAACTAAGTGGGAGATGGACCATAAGGGTCCCGTGACCTCTATTACTAATTTGACAAGTGATGCGAAAAAACATGCGCGTCGGCTCTGAGTGCCTTCCTCCCCATCGGATGGGCTTGTTCTACGGATTACTGGGTGAGACATGATTATAGAAAATTATTAAGGAGCATGCGATTTTCCCCATCGGATGACAAATAATCCGAGATAATTTTCTTAGTATCGTGTAATGGTAAACACTTAGATGCAAATAATAGTATCCTCCCCATCGGAGTCACTGCTATTATTTGTAGGGCCGAAGAGGACCAACTATTATTTTTATTTGTCAAAAAGTTAGGTTGACAAGATAATAAAATTAATGGGCAAAACCTCCTCTTATAAATGTAGAATTCGTATACGTCCACACTATCGTGGCATGCGATATTCTCGGTGTTTTGAGGTGTTGGTTGATTTTAAAATTTATAGTTTGAGGAATTAATATTTTTTTAAATCTAATGTATGTGATCATTGTGATTATCAGGATTTTCAAAATGGCATTCAACTCACTAGCTATAATACTTAAGGAAAACAAACTTACGGGCCCTAATTACATTGACTAGAAAGGGAACCTGGACATTGTCCTAACTACTGAGGAGTACAAGTTTGTACTTTTCGAGTTCTATCCACAGAAACTTAGCGAGAATTCTGGTGAAGAGGATAAGGAACGCTATAAGAAGTGGGTTAAAGTAGATGAGATGGTGCGGTGTTACATTTTGACTTCTATGTCAAATGTATTGCAACATTAGGATCATGCTTTTTCCACTGCTTATGACATGATGTTCAATCTCAAAGAACACTTCAGACATTAGAATCGAGCTGCTAGGCAGGAGACAATGAGAAACTTAATGACGACCACCATGAGTGAAGGGGCACCCATGAGGGATTATGTCCTTAAGAATATGGCACATCTCAATGAGATAGAAGTCCTAGGAGTGGAGATCGATGTAACACCCCACTAAAATTCCCTCCAATATTATCTCTAATATTGAGTGTGATTCATGAATAATAGTTAGAGTTGTGGGAATTTTAGTGTAAGTGTTAATATGTCATATATGGGCTCAAAATGGTGGGAATTCCTAATGGGTCTTAAATAGCACTTCATTAGTTATCCTTATAGGCCCCATGAGGATAAAAGAAATAACACATCATGTAATGGGTCTTACTTTAGATGGACTTGCAAAAGAATAATAATAAAAAAAAATGTAATGACGTAGGTGCCAAGGATTGAACCTTAGACCTTAGAGATGTTGTAATCCTTAAGAATGCATGTGTAACCAATTCACCTAGCAAGGGAGTTCTATTAGGAGGATAAAGGGAATTGTAGATAGGTGTAAGGATAAGGGAAGTGAAGAGTTACCATGAGAGGAGGCACCATTCCCTTTCACTTGCCCCTTCACTTAGTATAAAGAGGTGGGATGAGAAGTGAAGAGGCTTAAGTTACTTTTTTCTTCTTCTCTTCCACCAAGGCCCTTCCTCTTCCCTCTCTTCTTCCTTCTTGGCTGAAAATCCCAAAGGGGGTTTCCTCTTGGAAAACTTCACAAGAGGTCTCCTTCTTGAAGATCCAAGTTCTTCTACAAGGCTACAAGGGCAAGGAGTACTCCAAAGTCAAGAAGGTTTCCTTTTGATTCTCTATTTGAGGTTTATAACTGAGACAATAAGGGTAAGACTCCCCTCACCTGTAACATAATAGCTATATATATATTTTTGTTCATGTTCTTGTATGTTCTTGTGATGTGTTGCTAAAAAAAATCATGAAGTTTTACCTTATAGGTAAGTTTCGGCCATCATGTGTTTTAGGGCCTAGGTTTGTGTTTGATGCTATCTAATGACTCCAATGTTTTGTTGATGTTAGGTTATGAGTAATGATGAAAAAAAAAAATGAAGCAAAAAGACCATTAAAAGTTTAGGCCAAGGCTCTCAAGAAGTCATAGACTTTTTGGCCATAAGAAGATGTTTAGGTTCTTTTTGACTAGCTAATGGTTTTAATTCCTTGTTGATATTTGTTTGAGGGTTCTATATATATTTTAGGCCATGTTTCCCCTCTGAACATGTTCGGTTAATACCCTAAATAAGGATAAAAAAATGAGTTAAAGATGCCATGTTACTTGCTAATGCTTCCTAGTGTTAGAGTATGTATTATATGCATGTTGTATGAATCAAATGCTTTTGTTTTTGTCATTTTCATGTTGATATGATCCTTAGAAGTTTCTGATCAGTTTTTTAAATTAGGTTTTAGAATGGGTTAAGGTCACTACTTCACTTGATAAGGTCTCTTGGGAATAGGGTATTCAATGTATGCATGTTGTATGAGTTGTTAAGATGTTGTGTTGTGTCTTTATGCCATGATAACCCTATCTAAATGTTTTGATCAGTAGAATATATGATGAATTATGGTTGAATTAAAGGTATTCATGTTTTATTATGCCATGATAGATGAAAAGAAATAAAAGAGTTAAAGATGTCATGTTACTTGCTAATAATACCTAGTGTTAGAATATATAACATATGCATATTGTATGAATCAATTGTTTTTGTTTCTTGGTCATTTTCATGTTGATATAAACCTTAGAAGTTTATGATCAGTTTCTTAAATTGGGATTTAGGATGGGTTAAAGTCACTACCTCACTTGATAATGTTCCTTTGTAGTAGGATATTCAATGTATGCATGTTGTCTGAGTTGTGTGATGTTGTATTGTGTTTTTATGCCATGATAACCCTATCTAAATGTTTTAACCAGTAGAGTATATGTTGAATTATGGTTTAATTAAAGGTATCCATGTTTCATTATGCCATGATACATGAAAAAAAATGGAACAAGTTGTTAGTGATATGAGAAAAGTGTCCTAAGGCAATCGTCTTATGATTGGAATCATTTATTTTAATAAATGAATATTCACTATTTGAGTATACATGTTTATGTATTTGATTAAGATCATAAACTCATTTACTGAATATCCGCAATACAATTCACAGCATGAGAAAATTTGTGATGAATTCACAACTAGTGATTATCTCTACATGTGCAATTGTAAAGTATTGAAATTATCCCTAGTCGATGAATTGATAAATACGGACACTATCAATTCCGTTGAGACTAGCATGGGTTATTCTCTAATCAGTTGATTCTCACTGGCTGGTAACATTGGGATGTCCGGAGATAAACATGAATGCTAGTTAAGGGAACTAGTTCATTGGAGTGACTGGCTGTAAAACTTCATATGGTAGTCTACATATAGATATGTCAGTGAAGTTCTTACTGCAGCTTAAGTGCGATGTTCCTTTGACATGCGGTGTTCAAGTCATCTTGGTCATGGAGACTTATACTTTGACATCTTAAGCAAGCATCTCCAAGGAGGTGTGGACCCAGGATGATTGGGTATAAGCCGAAGTGCCCGAAGATGTTTGAACAGCCTACAAAGGATTCACTACTCCTTGCGAGGAGATGTATACCCAAGGACTATCATCGGATTGTTACTCGAAGCCTCTGGCCAGAGCATGACATGTTCAGAGTATGAATCTCTTAGATACATGAGAGTAATTAGAATCCGTAGGACGAGAAAACGTTACTTGGGCTTGGTGTGACGTAGTCAGCCTAGTGGGGACTGACACACATAGACCATGACCTAAACCAAGTGGGTATAAGATGGTGAAGGGAATAGGGCACGATTCATTATAGCTGCTGAAGGGTTTCAGAATTATTTCTGAGGTCAACCATTGATCTTTCGATTAATTGGGGATCATGATGTACTACTAGGTGCCACTCATGATCGTTCTATAATTGGTTAATTATAGACGGCCAACATAAATCGAAAGCCTATTTAGTCACACGCACTACGAGTAATCCGAGGGATTTAAAACGAGTTGAAAATTGGATTTTCCAATCATGAGAGATTGCGTTAGGTTGAGCCAAACGATAAGTCGAATCTGAATTTTTCAGAGACGCATTGGAAGCGTAAAATGACTAAGTCATTTGAAGACATAATAGATGAATTAAATGAGTTTAATTCATTGGGGCGTGGCTTGGATAGGCCGGACAAAGAGGGTCCCCACCCTCATTGCTTGGCCGACCACAACAAAGGGAGGGAACCAAATTGTTTGGTTCAATTTATAAAATAAATCAAGTGTGGTTTGTTTTATAAAATTATGGATGATACAAATTTTTTTATATAAACCAAGGTTTGGTTTATTTTTCATGGATTGGTTTATTTTATTTTATAAAATCAATCATGGATTGATTTACCATGATAAAAGAAATTTCTATAAAGAAATTTATATAAAATTTATTTTTCATGGAAATTAAAATGAACCATGGATTGGTTTATTTTGTTTTATAAAATCAATCATGGATTGATTTACCATGATAAAGAAATTTATATAAAGAAATTTATTTTTCATGGAAATTAAAATGAACCATGGATTGGTTTATTTTATTTTATTAAATCAATCATGGATTGATTTACCATGATAAAGAAATTTATATAAAGAAATTTATATAAAGAAATTTATATGATAAATTTCTTATGGAAATTTATTCCATAAGAAAAAAGAGACTTGGTTGATTTTTATCATGAATTAAAATATGATTTTAACCATGATATAAAATCAAGACTTGGCATGATTTAATAAGTCATAGAAAATTTATATGATAAATTTCTTATGAAAATTTATTCCATAAGAAAAAAGAGACTTGGCGGTTGAGAGGCTACTATATAAAGGACCCAAGGCAAGGCTTGGAATTCATTCGAAATAATCCAAATATTCTTGCTTAGGCTCTCTCCATCTCCTCCCTTCTTCCTCTTGGCCGGCCACAAGCCTCTCCCTCTTTCTTCTTGCCGTGAGCACAAGGAGAAGCACCGAGGCTACGAAGTTCTTCCGTTGGGACGATCTTCCTCTACGGCCATCATCACCTTGGGATTGGGAGCATGTCATCTTCCTCCTTCTCGCCGGAATTGTGATTCCGGCCAACCTTGGTGGTGAGTTTTTTCGATGTGATTACTTCTCTCTTGGTTTTTTGTCGTATTCTCGAAGAATCTAGTAGTTCTCGAGAACACGAAACTCGTGGCTTTGCGAAGTCATCCCGAAGATACTCGGCGTGGACGCGAATAGAGGCGGAGCTTCCGAGAGACACTTACGGTTGGATCTCGTCTCTTTCCTCGAGTTACGATAGGTAACAAGTAAATTAGTTTACGTTTCTCCAAAATTTTAAATATATGATCATGTCTACACTATTGGGTATGACTTGGCGGGTTCCTAAGAGAATACCTGGTCGATCCGATAAACCTCTCCATGCCTACGGATTAAAATTTAATCCAAATGGAGAGCCGTCTCCTATCGACCGTCTCGTGCCGTATCGAACAATCCAAATTGTAACTTAGCCAATTATCAAAATTGGCCTTGCAATTTGCTTGACCGTTCGACCGCGAAAAAGGCGACGGGTAGATCGCCGGCTTTTGTGTTTATGGTCGGGGTGTAGTTAAATAATTATTGACTATGATTCACAATCAAAATAATTAAATAGCAAACATGAAATGACGAGGCAATTGAATAAGGCACAAAATAACATAACAAAAGGAGCCAAGGAAGAACGTACCTTCCATTAACTTACGATCTTCTACCGTATGACCCTCCCCTCTTGGACGTCGTGTGGGCGACGATCTACCAAGACTTGTGGCCACCAAGTCGATCCCTTCTCCTTGTGCCAACCAATCCCTAACCAAAGGGATGCCGCCGGCTGCTCCAAGGAAGAAGATAATCCAAACACAAACCCTACTCGGCAGATTTTTCTTCCTTTGGGAAAAATTGCGTAAGCAACATTTCTCCCTTGAGAAAAATTGTTGCTCCCTCTGCGGCTCATGCAATTTTCTTCCCTTGAGAAAAATTGCATATGCAACTTCTCTTCCATTGAGAAAACTGTGTGAGCAACTTTATCCACCGAAGATTGCTTAACCAACCTTCTTTCTCTCTCAAGATTCTCCACCGAGGCATGGAAGAAGAAGCTTCCTCCCAGAGGTTGCCGTGAGAGGCAACTTACTGCTCCAAGAAAATTGCGATGCTTTCTCCTTCTCCAAGAAAGTTGTCGTTGGGCGATTTCTTCTCTTCCAAGAAGTTGCGTGAGGCAACTTTTTAAAAGATTAATTGCACATGCAATTAATTGGAGAAGAAAACGGATTAATTGCACATGCAATTAATTGGAGAAGAAACTCATTTTCTTCTCATGGAGAAGAAACGCATGGAGAAGAAACGCATGCATTTTAAAGCAATTTAATTTGAGAAAAACAAACTTAATTGTAACGCTTGCATGCGTTGCAATTACTTGGAGTAAAGCAAACTTAATTGCATGGCATATGCTCCCTTAGCAATTAATCACATGAAGATTAATTGCATGACATCTGCTCCCTTAGCAATTAATCGCCTCGAAAGGGATTAACGTGGAGAAGAGACTCCACTTCCGTTCGGCGCCGCAGAGAGAAAACAAGAGGGAGACAGAGAGGAGAGAAGAGTTGAGGCTAGGGTTTCTTATGATCTATTGGATTAGTCATCAACTTGGTTCCATACCACCATGGGGTATTTATAGGGCTACGGTAGGGGCCACGAGGAGGAGTTGGATCTTGGCCCGCTAATGGACCCGGTCCATTAATGAGGATCCATTCCACTAAAGGGCCCTCATTGAATTACCTCACCAACCCCCATATTTACATATGGGCTCCACTTATTACGAGTCGTCCATCCCCTCGTGTTTAAGATTTCGAATGCCCATTAATTAATTAAATTACTGACAATTTAAATTAATTAACTTCTGGATCCTTGACTAGTACCACTCGACCTTATCATCATGCCGGATCAAATCCTCCTGCAGGGTTTAGCATGATGAACCTTTCGAGCTCATTAAGGGGGCATCATCAACCCGACTCACCAGGACACGGATTCCGTCAATAATCAATGACACATCATATTATTAATATTATCTCCCAACTTACCAGTCCTATCAATCTAACAGAATAGATCTCGCCCATTAGTAAATTAAAGAAATAATAGTTAATAATATATGCCCGTTATTATATCGGGATTAAGGGATCGTACTCCATAATAAAGTCTGAGGTCCTATCCAATTATCGAGTCAGTACAAATTGGATAACCTAGTGTTTTGGTCCAGCTCAATGTACTCAAAGCACACTAGTGTAATCCTATGGTCAAGACCAACCACACCTAATTACACTACAACCATTCCGATGGGTTGTCCAATTCCATCTCGGTTGTGGGCCTCTATTTATACTAAGTAAGGAACTGATAACATGATCATCCGTGTGACACCACACACCATGTTATCTACAATGCAAAGTAATGGGACTTCATGCATGTACTAATATAAACAGGCACCTAGTATGGTTGTGATTCTCTTTTCAAAATAAAGATGTTCATATATAAAAGAAGCATGTCTTTCAGTATACACATCTATCATACACAACATAAGGTTGCATGCTTAGTTGTGTGGTTAAATAATTTGAGAAATTATTTATGCTAAACCTTCCGCTGCACGTAATTAATTTTAAAATTACGAACCCGCATCCATGTCAACATGCACCCGGTCCCAACAGTGATATCAGAGCCGGTTAGTGTTCGACATAATCATATAATTGTTTTGCGGAAAACCTTGTCATGATCTCAATTTTGGAAAATTTTTCAATTATGGAAACTTTCCAATTATAGTAAATTTTAGATTTAGGAATTTCAAAGTTTGGAAATCCTCATGAAATTTCGCAAACTTTTGAAATATCCCTGTTTCTGAAATTTTATGATAATTGTGAAAACTTTCCATTTTTGGAAACTTTTCAATTTTGGAAATTTCCTATTTTGGAAATTTTTCAATTTTGGAAATACGTAAGTTTTCTTTGTACCAGAAACTTACAATTATTCTGAAAATTTTTTATTTTTGGAAACTTTTCATTTATGGAAAGCTCGCAATTTTGGGCACTTTCTTTCAAGAAAGTCTACACAAATTATTGGAATATTAATTGGTATTTAAATTGATAATTGAAAATTAAATTATTTACAAAATTCTTTATTTTGGATTGAGCCTCGGGGAGCCGTCCAATTTAAAGTTAGATGTTATAATTAAATTTCCTAAATTGAATTTAAATTGTCAAATGTTTAATTTGGCTTGAGCCTCGGGGAGCTGTCCAAATTATATTATCAATAAATTCTTATTTTGGATTGAGTGTAACACCTCAAATTTTCCCATATATAATGTTGTGAATTCATGAAACTTTATTATTATGAAATTTCATGAAGGGCTTGGCTTAATGGGCTTTGATGTGGATTAGTGCAAAATGTGATAAAAAGAAAGTGTAGAAAGGAGGAAGCAAGGATTGAACCTTGAACCTCCTAGTTACACTAACCATGTCTTAACCAATGCACCAAGCAATGTTTTGTGTTAAGAGAATAAGAAATGTGCTTGTTAAGGCGAGAGAAGTGAAGAGACATGTCCCTTCATGAGAATAGTATAAATAAGAGAGGGAAAGGGAAGAATAACTTCCTCTCTTCTTTTTCCTCACTCTTCCCCACCGAAACCTAAGCCTCTTCTCCCTTTTTAATTTTCGAAATACACCCTAGGGTTCTAACCCTAGGGAATTGGAAGGAAGAAGACCCATCCAAGGATCTTGCCATCTACTAGGGCCAAGAGTTCTAGAGAAGTTCTAGTAAAGGAAACTCTCACCCTTCCTTCAACCAAGGGTACCCTAAAGATTTAGAGAAGGTGAAAGTCAAGCGAAAGGATGTAAGTATCCCCTCGCCTGCAGTGTAATTGTTGTTACATGATTCTTTGTTCTCTTGTTTTTCGAAAATGGGTGTATCCCTTGTGAGAGTTTCGGCCAACCCCAAGGAGGAGGCCTTGGCTACTCTTTGATGCATGAGGAGACCCCTTGGAACTTAGGGTATATGTATATGTTGTATCCCTTCAAAAATGTTATGAACAAAACCCTAAGGTTTTTCCCTTATGTAGGTTTCGGCCACCCCTTAGGGGAAAGCCTGGGTTACTTCTTGATGCATAAGGAAACCCCTTGGAACTTAGGGTATACTTATATGTTGTTTTTCCCTACATGTTGTGATGACAAAAATTAGGGTTGAACACCCTACAAGGTTTCGGCCATGGATGGAAAAAAAACTAGGGTTTAGGATTGTATGATTTCCTATGATGTATCCATGCTTAGTAGTGTAGACAAAGTGTTTGTGTAAATGTTTGTGTGAATGTTTGATTTCAAGAACCCTAGTTTCCCCTACCCTTGACCTTCGGCCAACCCTAGAAGAATTAGGGTTTAGGGTGCATGATTATCCTATGATGTAATCCATGCTTAATAAGGTTGCATGATATGTATGTGAGGTGTTTGTGTAAATATTTGTGTGAAGGTTTGATTTCAAAAACCCTAATCCCCTTACCCTACACCATTCGGCCAACATGGAAGTATTAGGGATTGTGAAGGTTAAACTACCCTACGAGACATGATTATGTTTAGTAAGATGATAGGTATATGCATGTGATGTTTAAATTGTAACGCCCGCTTTTTTTTTCCCTAAAGCGGCGTTACGCTAACATACTTAAGGCATGTAACATCATACTGCAGCGGAATAACTTAAACCTTACATATACATGCCCCTACTACCATCCCTCATACAATGACATGGAACTTAACATATGAACGTCATACTTAACATCATATCATAACATGCTTAATATCATACCATAAGGTTCATATCATATCATACTTGACATCTTATCGTAAAGTTCCATAAGTCACTAGTCGAGCATATAGGTAGCAAAAATAAAGTTCTTAGCATAAACGGTTAACACATTCAATTTCATGGGCCAAGTCACCATCACACACATATTTCAGGCCCTCCTGCTGCTTCCTCGTTATCCCCTTGCATGATCTGCGGTATAAGGAAAGAAGACTATAAGCATACAGGCTTAGTAAGACTCTTTCCTACTCACTAAAATCATTCGTCATTCATTCATAATCATATGGAACATAAGCATCATAAACATTTCTATCATAGCATAAAGCATAAACATAGGCATAACTCTAATTAAACATTCTTATCATGGCATAAAGTATAAACATAGATAAGCATAATTAAACATTCTAAGCATGGCATCATATGTGGCATGAACATAAGCATAAGATGTAAATCAACCATATGCATACTTTCTAGCATATCAAGCATAGACATCGTAAACATTCTAAGCATGGCATCATATGTGGCATGAACATAAGCATAAGATGTAAATCAACCATAGGCATACTTTCTAGCATATCAAGCATAGACATCGTAAACATTCTAAGCATGGCATGATACACAGCATAACATAACTTAATAAACTTTCCTAGCATGGCATGAGACATGGCATAAATATAAACATAAGATATAAACCAACCTACATGGCATAAACATAGTAGCATGACATCTTTCATGGCATAAATCATAAACATAGTAGCATGACATCTTTCATGGCATAAATCATAAATATAGTAGCATGGCATCTTTCATGGCATAAATCATAAACATAGTAGCATGGCATCTTTCATGGCATCAATCATAAACATAGTAGCATGGCTTCTTTCATGGCATAAATTATAAACATGGTAGCATGGCATAATACCTATCATAACATATGAACATCTTCCTAACATAATCATGGCATAGATCATTCATTCTCATGCATACTTCTTAACATGAAACGTAAGCATAAAATCTTATCATCATAGCATAATGCATAACATGAATGGATGCTTGAGTGGAATGCATATACATATATGGATGCTTAGTTTAAAATCATACTTTTCGTGAACATACTTTTCATAAACATACTTTTTCATTATGAATGCATGGGCAATGCATATATATCATAAGGATGCTTAATCTTTTAAAAACATACTTTTCATTTCTTAACATAATCATCATAACATTATTTGGGGTCCCCGGCTTGTACCACATACATACATCATAGCGCGCATCCCTAGTAAATCCGAGGTAGCTAGCCCCGACCTACTAGGGTAAGGACAGCATAATCGGTAGTCCCCGAACCGAGGCGCTTCTTAAGGAGCCCATCCCTGTTGCACAGCTCCGGTAGTGCCAGAACCGTGGACAGCTGCGGTAGTCCATAACCGGGGCATTCTTAAGGTGCCCATCCCTTGGACCCATACTTCGGTCCGGTACAAGCCCATACATAAAGTAAAAATACTTTTCATGCTTCATCATTCATAAGCCATTCATAGCATACTTATCATGGCATCATTCTTATCATGAACATGATCATAACATACTTGTCGTAACATCATTCTTATCATGCATAACCATGGCATATCATTCATAAACATGGCATATCATTCGTAAACATGGCATATCATTCATAACATGGCATATCATTCATAAGCATAGCATATCATGTATAACCATGGCATATCATTCATAAACATGGCATATCATTCGTAAGCATGACATATCATTCATAACATAGCATATCATTCATAAGCATAGCATATCATGTATAACCATGGCATATCATTCATAAACATGGCATATCATTTGTAAGCATGGCATATCATTCATAACATGGCATATCATTCATAAGCATAGCATATCATGTATAACCATGGCATATCATTCATAAACATGGCATATCATTTGTAAGCATGGCATATCATTCATAAACATAAATCACATCTTACCATAGGGCCATTGAGACCCTTACTTGGAATAAATCTTAACTCTTATCCTATTAACCCTTATTGGCCGAAACTTATGGAGTCCCATGGACATGTGAGAATTCACACAATCACCATCCATCATCCTTATATCATGGCAACACATAAACATAAGTTGAAGTTAAAGACTCAACCCTAACCCTTGGGTCCTTGGGGTTGGCCGAACCATATGAGGCCTATAGGGTGCTCCATAAATTCCCAAAATTTATACTTAACTTCTAAACATCATCAGGGAACATTAAATCACATTATCATGATTTTTAACATATTTATAGACATTTAAATCATGGTGGCCGAAACCCATAAACATAGGGACCTTGGTTTTGTCCCTTTCATGTTGGCCGAAACCCTAGAGTGTCCTAGGGTACTCCAAAAATTCCCAAAAATTACACTTAATGTCTAAAATCATAAGGGAACATTAAATAATATTATCATGATTTTTAACATATTTTTAGACATTTAAAACATGGTGTCCGAAACCCTCGAACTTAAGGTTCTGGGTTTTGCTTCTTTCATGTTGGCCGAGACATATGGGGCCTCTAGGGTATCCCAAAAATTCCCAAAAATTATAATTAATGTATAAACATCATAAGGGAACATTAAATAACATTATCATGATTTTTAACATATTTTTAGTCATTTAAAACATGCTGGACGAAACCCTTGAACTTAAAATTCTGGGTTTTGCTTCTTTCTTGTTGGCCGAAACTCTAGGGTGTCCTAGAGTACTCCAAAAATCCCCAAAAATTACACTTAACTTCTAAACATCATAAGGGAACATCAAATAATATTATCATGATTTTTAGCATAATTATGGACCTTTAAAACATGCTGGCCGAAAGCTTTGAACATAGGAACCTTGATTTTGTTTCCCTTCAACATTAAATCCGTAACTAACCCATATATCATGCCAAAAATCATGGAAATCATGGGTAACTATTATACCACAGGTGAGGGAGTCTTACCTTAGATTTCTTGATTTTTAGACCTTGGATGGAAAGAAGGAAGAAGACTTGACCACACCTAGCCCTTGGAAACTTGAGAAGACCTTAGATCTTGGAGGATGAGACTTTTTGTGAAGTTTTCTCAAGGGAGAAGTCCTCCTTGAGTGCTCGGCAAGAATGGAGAAGGAAGGGAGAAGCAAATGCAATTGATGGCATGAAGAATGAAACTCCCAAACCCCCTTATTAATCAACCATTAAAGTGGTGAATGAAGAGTTTTCCATGACCCTTCATCTTCTTCTACCATTTAACCACCATTCACTTCCTTTCCTCACAAGAATTCCTTGCTAGGTGAGTTGGTTAAGGCTTACATGGTTGTACAAGAGGTCCAAGATTCAATCCTTGGCTCATGCACCTTTATTTTTATTTTATTTTTATTTCATTTATTTTATTATTTCTATTTCCTAAATTCCGAAAATCCTCCTAAAATCACCCATAATTATGCCAATATTCCTAAATAAAATTTTTTTATATTTATATTAATTTTACCTAATTTATATTAATTTTTACCTAATTAATACTCATTTTTTGGAGCCCATTTAAAGCTCATTATTACCTAATTTCTCTAATTTCTCGATTAAAATAGGAAAAATTAGGCCAAAACTTACCCATAATCATGTTAATATGCCTAATTAAATCCTATTTACATTTATACTAATTATTCCCTAAAATCCACCTATAATCATGGTACTAAAAAGCCCACATAAGGCCCTTTAGTACTTAGTTTTCTCAATTTAAATGAGAAAACATGGATTTCCTAGGCCAATGTTCGTATTAATATTCCTAGGTCCCTTGGAAAATTATTTAAACATGCTTAATATTTTAAGAAAATATTAAGAGAATTTTCCGGGTCGTTACAATCCCCCATACCTCTTGAAAGTTCGTCCTCGAACTTAGAATAATTCCGGGTACTTGCGTCTCATCTCGTCCTCGCGTTCCCAGGTAGCTTCCTCGAATCATTGACTTTGCCATAGGACCTTGACTAAAGGTACCTCCTTGTTCCTTAGCTTTTGTCCATTAGTTATGAAACTCTTAGATCAAAATTGCTACATCTTTTGGATTTCTACGTACTATAATAACTGCTTCTACTCTTCGTGCTATCATATCATTCTATTCATTATGCTACATTTCTACACTTAGGTGCTTCTAATAGATAACTATGATTTACTCTCAAACATCTTTTTTTCTAGCTCTAATTGTTTATCACTGTTTCTATTACTTATTGTCAAAATTTTGTCTACTCTTAAGTTATACACGAAAGAGTATAATTTAACGTATTCCTGGTTAATTTGCTACTTCAAACAAGACTCTAACTTTCACTTACTATGCACAAATTTATCATCTATGCCCCAACTTATTACTCCGAAGCTCTTCTCAATTGGGACTGATTTCCAAGTCTCTGCTTCTCACATACATCGTTTATCTGTATTACACTAAACGAAAATTACGATTAGTATTATATGATTCTCTTTTATTAGGACACGACAAGAATTCTGATTATATTTCACTTACTAATAAATTATATTAAATATTCATTGCCTAACTCTACCCATCAGAATCTAAAAGAAAATACCACTTACACTTGTAAGAAAGATGATTTGGAGTATTCATTTCATTGTTTTCGCTCAATCCAAATTACTTTACTGTCCATTCTTTACTGTTCTCATGAACTGTTACTATCATAATTTAACCACATATTATACTAAACTTCTATCTTTCTGTTATATCTTTCCATAGTCTTCTATCACGTATCCAAATACCTTTTTCTCATTTATCAGCCATGCTTTCTCCACTCTAATCGCAAAAATCACATTCTTATGATCTCCGTATTTTACTTCTCTATCAAGAATTTATAAAATATCCCTATATCGATCTTCTCCAAAATCCATACCTTATTAGATCGTTTCACCGAGTAGGTTTGCTTGAAAGGAAGTTCTTACTACATTCTTGCCTCTGATAACACTAACCTCTAGTTCCTTCATATAGAGTTATAGCTAAGGTCCTATTCGCTGATCTCTATCACGCCTTCTTTTGCATATCTAGTTCTTACTCTCTTTCTTTCCTGTATCAAGAATATTACCCTATGACTACTACTATACATATATCTGCATGAAAATTTAAATAACTTAACACACTAATCTATTCCTAATAGATATACATCCCTAAGTCCTCATTTCATATCCACTACAATCTCTTAGAATACCTATACCAAATACTCTACTCCCTTAATACTACAGTTAATAAGTCTCCCCTAATAAAGCACCATCCTTTCTTCACTTCTATGCTCATCACTAAATATTAGCATACACCTTTTATCAGTAGTACCAACTTGCTTTGGTCCACCTCTTTTCATAATTCCAAATAGTCATAACACTCATACAGATAATGTTCTCATTACTTTACACATTCCTCCTCTCACATCTACTTGCTCTCCTTTTCCGATTTACTCCGTTTTGCCACCACTCAATCACTTACTATACTTATTCCACCTGACTGCAGCTACTTAAGTTAAAATCCAAGTAAGGCTACTATAAGTGATTGCTATTCCTACCCATATATCAATCTCACAAGTATTTGGTTTCATAAAAAAAAAATTTAAAGTAAAGTATTGTTCATAGTTACATATCAAGTACTTTTCATCATAACCATCGTTCATACTTGCATATCCTAAAGTACTTGCTATTCTA